>LD355856.1:2770-18500 GCA_001465055.1 Ptychodera flava | reverse complement strand
GTGAAAGTCTTTGAACCCAGGGCTCGGCTGTGTTTCAGTTATAGATCAGAAAGAGGATGTGACAAAGTTTCTTGTGAATTTCTGCATATCTGCAAGAACTTTGTGGCTGGACTCTGCCGATTTGGCGATAAGTGCAAATTTTCACACAGCTTCAGTGAGCAAGTTACACTAGATAACCTGAGAAGACTAAACTTGGACGGTTTCAGCGACAGTGAGATTCTCACAGTAATGCGACAATCAGTACCATTTGTGTGCAACGATTATGCCAGGAATAGATGCAGCAGAGTAGATGATTGTGAGAAATTGCATCTCTGCAGAGGTTACATCATGAATAAGACGTCTCACTGTAAAGTTGGGAATGCTGACAAGTGTGAACTCTGCCATGACCTTGACTCAAACCACACCAAGGGCTTACTGACACTGTACAACCTATCACACCTGGACGAGAGTCCGATATTGAGAACCATTCTTGTTGACTTTGAAGGGAAAAAATGTATGGAGACAAACCCAGATGTAACAAAGGACATACCGGTATTGCACAAAGAGCAAGATTCTGTTGTCAAGGACATAGCAATACTGAAGCACTCAAGGAGAACTTATGGCGCAGACACTGGGGATGCAAACCAAATGGACAGCAAGCTTGCGAAATCAAACAATTGTGAACTAAGTAAGGCTTGCTCATATCCTTCCCTCGTATCAGAACCATCAGAATCTGATGTTTTCAAGCTGATTTTACAGAAATATGGCGGTACAATAAGTCTTGATGAGCTTAACAACCATGATGTATTTTCTTCCAACATTGATATCAAGGAATGGTTGATGAAAAACAAGAGAAAGTTCATCACTCTGTCGGCACAAGATCGATCAATGAAAGTGAAAGTCTTTGAATCCTGGGCTCGCATGTGTTTCAATTATAATTCAGACAGAAGATGTGACAGAGTTTCTTGTGGGTATCTGCATATCTGCAAGAACTTTGTGGCTGGATTCTGCAAATTTGGCGTTAAATGCAAATTTGCACACAGCTTCAGTGAGCAAGTCACACAAGATAACCTTAGAAGACTTAACTTGGACGGTTTCAGCGACGGTGAGATTCTCACAGTAATGCGACAATCAGTACCATTTGTGTGCAACGATTATGCCAGGGATAGATGCAGCAGAGAAGATGATTGTGAGAAATTGCATCTCTGCAGAGGTTACATCATGAATAAGACATCTTACTGTAAAGTTGGGAATACTGACAAGTGTGAACTCTGCCATGACCTTGACTCAAACCACACCAAGAGTATATTGAAGAGGTATAGTCTATTGAATCTTGAGGAACGTCCAATCTTGAAGACCATCCTTGCACAACTTGATGATAAAGAAATTCAGACAGGAGAGTTGCGCAGGTGGCCTGTAAATACAAAGATGTTGGGTGCAATACCAAAGCAACCAGTAGGTGTTTCAAAGGGGCCTGTTAGACCTGCAAATCAGACTCGGTCTGAAAGCACAGCAGATCTGTACACGAGACAAGAGAGGCAACAGATCCCTGTCACACCCACAGTGCCATCAGGGGCAGTGCCGAAGCAATCGGCATCATTTTCAAAGGGAACTGACCTCACAGCCCATCTAAATGACACAACAGTAGATCCATACATCAATCATGAGAAGCAGCAGATCCCTGTCTCACCTGCAGTGCCATCAGGAGCAGTGCCAAAACAATCAGCAGCAGGGACCAGTGTGGGAGGTGCAAAGTATCAACGCCCATCAAGCAGACCTGCAGCTGCACCGAGTTCAAGTACATTTACTGACCCAGAAGTGGAAGACCAAAACCCAAGTTTTAACATTGCTAGCAACATAGAGTCTCCGATATGTGTTGATAAGTTGATTGGAAAGTGCAAGAATAGAACCCTTTGCAGCAACCATCATTGCAGCATGCCATACCAGTGGATATTAGAAATAAACAAGCATGCCCAATTCTTGTCTGATACATCAAGACTAGTATTTGCTGAAGAGGCCAATACTGCTATCGAGAAGTTATTCTGTGATGTTGCCAAAACAAGAATCAATTTGAAAGGAAGGTAATGTCATTATCCTAACAAGTTCATATGTTACCATCTGCTAAAAACTAAGTTAAGTACAACATGTCCCATATATTACATTTTAACAAGTGATCTAGCAGCCGATATAGCTCCGCTGTGTTATGTAGAGAACAACTAGTTTTGACACATGTGTAGATGAAGAAGGTAGAAATCTTTGATAGCTCATTTCAGTGGCAAGAGAAAAAATGGTACAAATAGCAGCAAAATTACACAATTGAAGATTCCATCATAATTTCAACATATCACATTACAATGATCTCTAAGAACATGTCAACCAAAGCCACCTGACAAATTTTTTTGAGAATCAAATTTGCTGACCAAAAATGACAAAAATGCCCACCCCCACTAAAATTGCAGATTTCATCATAATTTCAATATATAACATATCAAGTTCAACTGCAGGAGCCTGTATACCAAATTTCAAAGCTATCAGACAAGTTGTTTTGGAGCAGTACATTTTTTGACCAAAAAATGGCAAAAATTGCCCCAAAAATACAGAATTGAAGATTACATCATAATTTCAATATATCACATTAAGTTCATCTGTAGGAGCCAGAATACCAACTTTCAAAGCTATCAGACAGTAGTTTTGGAGAAATACATTTTTTGACTGAAATTGGCAAAAATTGCCCCCAAAATATAAAATTGCAGATTTCATCATAAATTCAATATATCAAATTTAGTTCAGGTGTAGGAACTGTATACCAAATATCAAAGCTATCAGATTAATACTTTTGGAGAGACAAATTTTTTTGACCAAAAATGGCAAAAATTGCTCCTAAATTACAAAATTGTAGATTTCATCATAATTTCAATATATCACATTTTGATCATACCTATATCAAAGCTATCAGACAAGTTTTTATGAAAAAAAATTTTGACCAAAAATGACAAAAATTGCCTTAACCCTTTGAGCGCCAAAGTCTATTTTTGTCCCCTGTACAAAATAAACCCCAGTCAATTTTTCTCAGATTTTTGCCAAAATTTTGAGAAAAACATGTAACCAATTGAATGATTTCCATTTGGTCCAAAATTATAAAAAAAATTACAGAAAAATTCATAAAAAATTGGTAAAATTTTGTACTACTATTTTGTCGGGAGGAAATTACGGCGCTCAAAGAGTTAAAAATACAAATTTGCATATTTCTGCACAATTTGAACAAATCTGAAATTGATCATCCCTAGGGACCTATGTACCAAATATCAAAGCTATCTGACCTGTAGTTTTTAAGAAGATTTAACCAAAATTGACAAATGGATTGCCTTAAAAATACAAATATGCAAATTTCCCCATGATTTTATACAAATCTGACTGAAGTCACCCAAAGCAAACTGCGTATCAAATTTCAAAGCAATGGGCATGCAGTTTAAGAGGAGATATTTTCACCAAAAATAGCAAAAAATAACCCAAAAATACAAATATGCAAATTTCACGATGACTTTAACAAACTTTAGTGAGGTCACCCAAAGTGAACTGCGCATCAAATTTCAAAGCAATTAAACTTGCAGTTTCAGAGAAGAAGGCAATTGTTTAGGGCCGACAGACGGACGACAATGATGCCAACAGAAAATCAGCCAATTTGATAAGCTCCGCGTCGTTGACAGCAGAGCTAACCCCAAAAAAATCAACAATTGAAGGCCCCTGAAAAGTATACACTGCAAACATTATTTTCACAGACTAAGCCTGCTGTAACATTTTCACTGACAAACCCTTTTCCTGCCAAGTCCATATTTCACAACCAGGTCAAGATGGTTAAAATTAATGAAACACAACGTATTCCATATGATGTATTTTAACATAATACTGTACATTTGAAGGCTGTTGAAAACATATTACTGTAAAGTTGATTGTTTTTGGACAAAAGATGCTATAACATACCAAGTCAAGTAGGTGAAAATACGTCATTTTTGGCTCAATATCACTTTTTACTGACTTGGCTGATGGGGAAGTGATACAGTTATTACTGTCTGGCAGGAAAAGGGCTAATGCAGCTATACTGCCCCAAGCCAAGTAGGTGAAAATACGGATGGTTTTGGCTCAATGCTGCTTTTTACTGACTTGGCAGATTGGGAGGTGATAATGTTCGCCAGTAAAAGGGTGAGCCAGGATGCCAAGTCTCCGCTTGTGCCTTTGCCTACACTCCATCTGGCCTTGAGATCCACTTTTAGTGCCGTTAAATAGAAAAACGGCTCATTTGAAAGGGAATGGTCTCCAGGAAAGACGATGATGTCACTGGCGTCCCTTTGAAAGTAAATCGGTCAAAATGTTCGTCTCATTAAAAGTCCTATGATTAAATATGTGTCGCTCATTAATATTCATTGTGCATATAATGGCACATGTTCTCTGGCTAGTTCATGAGCAACACCCATTTAATCATAGGCCAATCATGAGAGGATAATTTTGAGTGATTGACTTTGAAAGGGATACCAGTGATGTTACTGTCTTTGTTGACAACCATTCACATTAAAATGAGCAGTACTTACAACTGCAGCTTGATCACTGCTCACTAGGCTAGATGGAGCGTGGTCAGAAGCACGCAGGCCAAAGCGAAGAAATAGGGTCTAGGCTATAACAAAAAGGGTTAAAGTTAATATATTTGTGGAACTCTCAGTCAATAAAATGGTCATTGGTGTAAATTGTATTCTCTATAGCTGACAAATATGCAAGGGTTTTCAATAATTGTGCGATAATATATGAATATTTAGGGACTGTCTCTTACTGTTGTATTTGTTGAAACAAAATTTTTTGCTAATATAAGAACAGATCTCCATGGTTACTTGACCATGTCATACAGCCAGGGTCACATTATCACAGGCTATAGCATTTGTTACAGTTTACTCAGTGGAAGTTTTTTAAAGGTAAGGAGCGAGGTTTTGATAAGCATGATAATTTTGTTTTGCAATTTAGATAACTTTCTGCAATGATAGACAAAGTCAGCTCCAAAATAATGTAATCAATTTCTATCTGATAGGTCATGTCACACAAATTGCAAAGATGCATTAAAGGTATACAGTCACCTGTAATCTAAATATGCCCATATATGGTCAGAGGGGCGTTCCTTTGTATTCAAAATGCCCATGTGATGGTGCTGTTTTTAAAAAGCGGCCACCCGCTTAAAATCTGTGATTGGTTAGATTTTCTCTTTCCATGGTAACTGTGGCAAAATTGGAACAGGTGACCGTATACCTGTAATTGAGAACAAGAGAAATTGAGATGGATTTTGCTTCATAACAAAAGTGATAGCTGTTATTTCTATCATCATTTCAGGCTGTACAGAAATGTTCAAGATACTGATGGCATTGAAATAAATTTTGAAGATTTGTCTGTGCGGAAGCGGATTTCGGACGCATTATTTGTTGAAGAGTTTGGACAGGTACATCGCCTATCAACTCCATCATACAGCATTGTAGACCCAAACAGCAATACCGCTTGCAGTGTAGCTACCAGGTGGAAGTGGTATTTCAAAGATGTTGGGGACATTTGGACACCGTATGGTCTAAATGACAGTGGTCTCGTAAGTATTAAATTACTTGAAATTTGTGCACAAGTGTTACACAACCACTGCAGGCCATGAAATTTATGCCATAATGTGTACAAGTAGTTTTGTATGTTTTTCAGCCGCATCCATGTTCAGGAAAACTGCACTTTGTAACCATCCTTGGTAATCATACCTGTAGATCACTTATTAATTCATACCTGTGGATTTTGGAGTCAGTATTAGATCTCAATGAGGTCTGGATAAAAACATCAAAATCTGTGCCACAAAAATTTAATTTGCGGCTGTGTTGCTTAAACAAGGAAAATTGACACATCCAATGGCCGGAAACTGAAGAATAAACATGGAATTTATGGAAAAGTATGCACACTGAGCCTTAGAGTTAGATATTAAAAAAAGTTGGGGTGTGGGGAGGGGTCACAACCTAGTACCCAAGGTACAAATCTTGCGCCAGACACCAGCGTTTTGGCTCAGCCATGTCCAGTGTTACTGAAGGGACAAAAATAACACAAACGATGTACGGTCTAGTAACATACATGTATACACTTGTATGTGTTATAGCAGGCAAAGAGGGTAATATGCCAAATGAAAGTTGGAAAGGACCACACATCACAGTGAGAGAGATTTCTCATCCTATGATTTTTGTCAGTCACCATTTTCCTGTCTTGTGCC
The DNA here is from genome assembly GCA_001465055.1 of Ptychodera flava. Classification (NCBI taxonomy): domain Eukaryota; kingdom Metazoa; phylum Hemichordata; class Enteropneusta; family Ptychoderidae; genus Ptychodera; species Ptychodera flava. Next base: position 12,250 of record LD355856.1, on the reverse strand, counting down.
AGTAACTTTTAACAATTTCCCTTCCCCCCTTTATCAATAGGATCTCAATGATATGATCGAGACAGCATACCTTGCCAAGCATGGCTCATGTTCGTTTCGGACTGGCCGATTCAACTACACTGTGAACTTTGGCACAGCCATGAAGCAAACCAACCTGCAAACACTGACAGAGAGAGAAGTCAGAAGAAGACCAGCAGTGTTTGTATCACCAACTGAGGTGAAAGACATCTTGACAAGGTAAACAGCACGGAGTATTTAGAACCTCTCTGACAATTTTTATCATCAATGAAATTCTCTACAAAGTCGTTATAGACTTGGCGATAGTAGATAAACAGGGTCCCCTTTTCGCTGCCATATTCAAGTTGACTATATAGTACATTAACTGAAGAGTTTGGAAAAGTTGGCTCAAACCTTTGATAAGGGGAGAGCCATTCAATTTCGGGGGGAGGGGGGACTTCTCTTGCAACAATTTTTTTCTGTCCTTGTGGCAGCAGATTCTCTTTTCGTCAGTCCTGCATCAAATTATTTTTTGCATATGCACAAACAGTGATCCAATATGATTACCAGTTCAGTTACACCTCATCAAATCATCCATTTACCATGACTTGTTATTCTTTATTTGGTAAGAGAATGGTTGAAAGTTTCATTGAAGAAAGTTTGAGCAAAAGTTTTGTCTTTTATTTTGAGGCACATATTGCCTTCATCCTGAATTGCTGCATCAAGCAATTGCTTGTTATCTGTATGTACCATACATACATGTTTGTCTTGTTAATTGTTCACAGGTCACTGGCATCACCAGTGTCAACCCCAGCCCCATCTTTCCAGTTCCCGCCCTCATGGAAACCAATGCCCAAGGATAAGGAATTCACACGGCATGTCCTACCACCATCGTCTCAAAGATTTGCCTTTGTTGAAAGACGTTTCAGGAAGACGATGGATGCGAACAATACGATAATCTCCATCGAACATATACAGAATCCTCAATGGTGGCGGAAATATCAAAGGTACATTTTAAATATCACATTATATTTGCGACTTAAGGTAGAGTGAGCATCGAGGTCAGAGATTTGGACTCTCAAACTTTTCGAATTCTTTTCTGATCTACCATTTGTTGGGACTCATTTTGAAGCCCTTGGAGAAAGAAAAACTTTCAACCTTTTATTTTTTTGAAAATCGAAAATTTTATTTTTCTCCATAGAGTTAACACAGGGATGGTGGCCATTTTGAATTTCAAATATCGGTAAATTTTGTGGAATTTGTTTCTCTAGAGCCAAAATTTGCTTGGTGAACCAGATTTTCATTCTTGGTTTTGAACGAGAATGCTTGAAAGATTCCTTGAGGAAAGTTTGAGCGAAAGTTTAAGTCTTTCACTTTTGAATTGCATACTACCTTAATGATATTGTAGAGGAGCTGTTCCTTTGACAGTGTACCCTTTCAACCACTTTCATGTACCGTTGATTTAAAACCATTTCTTGGTGATGTTAGACATAATGTGCACGTGGTCGTATGAGGTGATACATGATTTCCAGACTTTCCTATAATTATAAGAAAGAGGTACACTGTCTCAGTGATCAGCCAATGCCCTGTGATATTCTATATCGTTGTATGTACATATATTCTGTGTCATTCCATGTGTAACTTTGACACCTTTGTTGATGTGCCAACAGCTAGAAGACTCAATGTAAAAAAAAGCAATGTGACCATTGTGTCCATATATTGTTATCATGCTGTATGATCTCCCTCAATTCTTTGACACTGTAAAATCTAATTTAACACGGTAGTATGCTATTAAGTCTCGTAAATTAATCCTCTTTCTCCTAAGTTTTATTTATTTCTATGGTTTGTCTATGGAACCTGGTAGAAAGAGGATTAAGACAATGTCTTGCGAGTCTACTACTCATGTTGCCATTTTGAAGGTCGAGCAGTTTTCACCAACTTGTTCTTGTGAAAATTCAAAAATTAATTTTTTCCTCTCAGAGTTAACACAGGGATAGTGACAATTGTGAAATTTCAGTTGTCTGGTACCAAAATATGCATTATGACCACTGATTTTGTTCTCAATTTGAAATAAAATGATTTGTATTTTCCGAGAAGAAAGATGCAAGTTTGAGTCTTTCAGTTTTGAGGCACACCATATGGTATCTTACAAATGTTTGATTGTAAAGAAATCTTTTCCATTGGAACTTGAGGAGAAAAAAAATACACAATTTTCAGGGTAGTTGATTTTTGAATGTAGATTAAAAAATATTCCATTTTGTGGAATCAGTCTGTTCCAGGTGCTTTACTTTTAGTGTGATCAAGCTATCATAATTTACGCCAATCCAATACTGCTGTAGGTTTTGTTGGACAATTGTGTTTGGCGGCACATACTGGCCGGTACGCTCAGAAAGAATTGTCAGGTTGATATTTTATGAGACTCTGTTTCTTTGAAAAAGTTCTTATACTGCTGGGATTTTGACTTGCTTCTCTGCTTTTCTTGATTTTGTGAAATTTTCCAAATTTATCGAGTCTCATGGTTAACTTAAAATTTTCAAGTGAGATGGCCAGAATTGCTCTTGCAGAATGAAATCGAAGTTGTTGTCCACTCACAAAATAATTCTAATGTGTTTTTTTATCTTTACAGTCAGAAGGAGATAATGATGAAAAAGACACCAAGTGGTGAACTTGAAAATTACTTATTCCATGGAACTGAGGAAGACACCGTAGCCAAGATCTGCAAACAGAATTTCGACTTTCGTGTTGCTGGTAAAAATGCAACAGCATACGGCCACGGATCGTACTTTGCACGGGATGCAAAATACAGTGATAATTACACTCGCAATGACGCCTCTGGATTAACAGAGCGGTACATGTTCCTGGCGCAAGTCTTAGTGGGAAGATACACCGTGGGTGACAGCTCGTACAAGCGGCCACCAGAAATGAATGCCATGACAGGTGACCTCTATGACTCCTGTGTGGATAAGATGTACAATCCATCAATATTTGTAATATTTGCCCTGGATCAGCTGTACCCGACATATCTGATAACATATCGTAAAGAAGAGAGAAGTTATGGGTTAAGCAGTCATGGCCCCACCCCAACAGCAAGTGTCTCTTCATTCACACAACACACAGCGCCCTCCAGTTCATACAGTTGGTCTTCTCAGTCTCCATATTCAAGTAACCAGACTTCAAATGCAAGTTCAACCGGGTTCAGATACTCATCTACACCTCAGAGTTCAAGTGCCCCGTACTCATCTACATCACGATCTTCATACTCATCCAGCCAGCCTTCAAGTTGGACTTCACCTACGCCCACACCTCCCACTAAACCTCAAGAACCCAAAAGTAGCTGTGTGGTGATGTAGTTTTCAAGACACCGAGTGGTAAAGTGTACTGAATGCAGCGTTGAGTCTGTAATCACTGGCCATAAGGATACAAAGATATGTGAAGAATACACAAGCAACAAAATCAGTGTGTCATAATTCAAGTTACAGTGTCTCTGTAATTATAAATCTTGATTTAAAATTGTCTTTATTTTTAGATAGAATGCACATTTTTGACAAGTACTCAGACTGTAAATGTTAACAGTACCTTCTAGACTGCTTCTTGTATAGACTTCCGTGTTTTGAAGACTGTGCATGAAATGAAGTTTTCTCCGACTTTTCTTGAAAATCAGAAATTTGATTTTTTTTCCAGAGATTAATTAACATACAGAGTGGCAGCCATTTTGAATATCAAATATCAGAAAATTATAGTGTTTCTAGTATACTGACATTTGCAAAATTTTGTCTTATTATCATTTTTGATTACAAAAGATAAATGACTCTGTTAAAGATCCTTTTAGGAAAGCTTGAGCATAAGTTTTGATCCATGTGTTATCTTGAAAGAACTTTCATTGCATGTTTGTACAATTGTAAAACAATACATTTGCTTGGACACTTTCAGTCTATCATGAATTTTGCAACACTCGGATTTTTATTCCTATTCAAGATTTGATTGAAATTATTGAATGAGATTTGTTTTTGTCAGAGTAATGGCTATATGGCATATCATGCTTTAAAATGCAAATTTTGAAGAGAAATATTCCAAATGAGACAACCTGGTGTGCGTACTATCTGGAATATCTATAGCATAGATGTCACTTAGACTGCTACCACAAAAGAACACATTGTTCAGTGTGGGCCTGGCAGTTTGATGTGTGCTTGCATTTGCATTATGTTGCCATATTATTTGTACCAGTACAAAGTAATAAGGGAATCTAGAATTTGTGCTTTGTTTTCAGTTTGAGTCAACTACTAATTATACGTTAAAGCTCCATTAGCTTTAAGTTTTGATTAGTTTTTCATCATTTTCCTTCAATTTTAAGAAAGACTAGCTTAAGGTTTTTCTCTTAGAATTGTGTCAGAATACTCAGAGTGCAATTGTCAACACAGCCGGTACATGTATATGCACAATGGAAATATCAAATATTATTGTAAACAATTGTGCAGGCTGCAGTTCTTATTGTGCACAGTAAATTCTCTTAACATGGCTATTGATTGTTTGTATTTCAACATATTTTAGAGAACAGAGAAGAAAATGTTACTCGTTTCTGAAATGAAAATGTCCCAACTCACAGCTTTCCCTTTAATAAATCCATTTGAGTGCCAAAGTCAATTTATATCACCTTTACAAAATATACCCCAGTCAATTTTTTCCACATTTTTGCCAAAATTTTGATAAAAAGCTGTAGCCAATGAAATGTGATATTCATTTTGTTCAAAATTACCGGAAAATTCATAATGGTTACCGGTAAATGTTGCACTAAAATTTTGGTGGGAAAAATTACGGCACTCAAAGGGTTAACTTTAGAGAAGAAATATTGCTGTCAGTGCTTGTGATGGCAAAGCTTAACCTTTAACCCCGTACACTATCAGACTTTGGTATATCTCACTATGATTTTTCAATGTGATGGGTGGGTTTACTGTATTCAGAAGGAAAAATAGGGTGAAGGAGTGAAACAATTACTAAAAGATTTTCCGTCTCTGTCAAAACTTGCATTTTGAAGCTGAAATGAAATACCGGTACTACTAGATAGCTGATGTACCAATTGTTGTGTTTAATTACATTCGGTACTGGAACAAAGATTCTAAAAATTATGTAAAATGGATAGAGGTTGTACTGTCTTTCAAAGGTCATTCATCGATACAGTCAAACATATCAGCATATACTGGTTAATATACAATCTACGGTACATTCAACCAGCATTTCTCATAAGCTTTCTGCCTGCTGTGGATATAGATGTTCTATTAGATATAATATGTAATATAGGGCTCAGCCCTTGGTGTCGCGCCAGGGGTTATTAAAGATTGGCAATGTTATTTGTATTGATTCATGATAAACTGCAATTGTTACTTCATAAACGTTTATATGACAACTATGCCCAGTTTCCCTCTGATGAAAGCAGTTCACGTACGTACACGACGTCAAACCCTGCAGCAGGGCAGGTATAGATTTTCTGTAGCGTGTAAAAATTTTGGACAAAAATTGGCAATTTTTACAATGATAACAGCCTATTGCGATAAACAAGGGACGTATTATGCAATTATTATCATTGCAATGGTAACCGCACTGCCCACCTTCCACTTGCAAGCTGAAAGCTATAGCGTTCCGTCTAAAAACTGGCAATTTTTGAATCTAATTATTGACACAGGGGGCGCTCTTCTATAATTCAATCCCAGCATTCTTTGCGTATGCCCCCGTTCATATGCACGACAGTTTTCTCCCTTTATCTATATTAACGATATTTTGTATCAGCGACAAGGTGCATAATAACATTTACTGGCTAATAAAAGAGGTATATTTTATAAAAGGCATGTTATATAATAGTAATTTGTTTCGTTTTTGTTTATTTACGAGTACTCAAAAAAAAAAAACAAACATGGCGGCGCCCATGAAAGAAGGGTACACTTCCGGTTACTCGCATAGTATATTATGAATAAGCGCATGCGTAGTCAGTAAGCCGCTGGCGCGACTATTATGTCAACTGGGCCTTATGGCCAGATATTTGGACTCAAACTTTAATAATACATTTTTGGTCAACCACTTGTGGTGGCTCATATTGAAGCTCATTAAGGAAATTAAGTTTTCACCAGCTTGGTCTTGTAAAAACTGAAAATTCATTTTTTCTCCATAGAGTTAATACAGGGATGGTTAACCATGAAATCATAACAAATCAATTGAGGCTCAACATTCAAAAATGTATTTAACAGAATTTATTAATTAAATCATAGGGCAGAAAGGTAAAACCTTCATGGGTTGAGAACAAAAATTGTGTAAATATAATAAACAATTTAATCAAACTCATACAATGAGTTTTGTCACCAAGTGATGCGTTATCTTGACCTTTCACCCCTGGGATCAACCAGTGTTGTTATTATTGAATGTGTGTACTGAAAATGGACAGATATGAATTTATGACATTCATGATTGCAGAAAAGTGTAATCAACAAAGGGAAAGGTCTTTGAAAAGTGACGGAATTCTGTCTCTGTAATCAATGACCTTTCTTTTGTTATTATCAAATGAACTTTGATCTTTTAGTGTGTATGCCAGCATGTACAAAAGTCACTTGTGATGTGAACCATTTGGACCATTTTTCCGTGGTTCTATGCACCTTTTACACGCATGGTATAAGACGTGATGAAAGACAAGTATCTCACTGAAGAAATCACCCAAATTACAGAGATAGCGGTGCTTGTCAGTGGGGATGTTCAATATTCACTTGATCTGTGGGTATAATTGCGGTTACTCCATGTATATTACTATTTTCCACCCACCAATAAGGCTAGGTCGTTGGGAAGTGTGCAAATATCAAGATGCAATCTCTGCTGCTTTTCCTCACAGTGGCTAAACACCAGTTTGTGTCAAGTTAAAGATTTCATGAATACATGTATTTACCCGTGGGCATTACACTGTCTACTATCAATATACTTGTGAGAATCCTAGCCCATCATAGTGGCCAGCATTATATCATGGTGTAAATCTTTTGGCATATTTTATTGTATTGAAATATCAGTGTAATGGGTATTAATCAGTTCATGAGTTAATTGTATGCAGGGCATTATGCAAGACTGAAAATACTGGTTTTTCAACCCATGGTATGCAGAGTACTGTACTTTTTTTGAATGTTGTGTTGACTTAGTTGTATGGTGTAGCTTCTAGCCATGTATAAATTGTGAAGTTTAAAATTTGATGTGATGATGTAATATATTCACAGAATTTTTTAGCCTACATTTTTTATTCGCATGCTGACCTTTTCCTTGTCAGTCAAATTTTGCTACACAAGAGGGTTGAACCTGTTCACCCCCAATTCCATGTAAACAGGTCCACAATCCCTATTGATAACAATTGGTTTTTGGCCAAACCATAATGCTGAAAGGGTTAAAATTCAATTGATGTTTTGACCTGCATGCATTGAGTGAGAAAATGAATTGATATTTGGGGGGTTTTTGGATGAGTTTATGTGATTTGATTTGAAATGATGCAGAGTTGATTTTGAAATGAGTGAAGCATGTACAGATGTCATCACCAGATATTTGGATAGCCTGAATGGCAAATTTTATCTACAAACGATTTTTATAAGTGACAAAATTATTGTGTAAAGTAGAGACTTAGTAATTAGATAATGGGTAAATATACTTAATGGCAATGGTTGTTGAAGTCTGCACGTGCTTTCCTTTAAAAAACTTTCAGAAGCAATTCAAATGATTCAATGTGTAACATTAAAAAAACAATGCATTGCAACTTTTTATTATCTCCAATATAAATGGGTCCCAGACACTTCGCACCAAAACCACTTCGCACCATACCATCTCGTCCCATACCATTTCGCACCTAAACCACTTCGCACCAAAACAACCTCGTACCAAAACCACTTCGCCCCAAAAGTCATGTCCCCAAACCACTTTGCCCGAAACTTATCGCTAACTGATAAAGCTGAAAATAACCACCTTTCTGTCATCCTGGGACTGAAATCTTGAAAGTGTACGCATTTCGCGAAATTGACATCGTGCAATTCCGCGCAAGGCACCTGAATTGTAGCATTTGTGTGTTTCTATTTTCTTATTTCTATCGTTTATGGTTTCATGCAACAATAAATGGTTCGTGGTAGCCAAAATGTCCTAACACATTAATGCTTCCAAGTTGTAGGTAAAAAGAACCTTATGATACGTCGTAACATCGTTGTTTCAGGATGAGTTGACGGTACTATACTTTGGGCGAAGTGGTTTTAGTACGATGTGGTACTTGGGGCGAAGTGGGGTTGGGCGAAGTAGTACTTGGGACGAGGTGGTTTTGGTACGAAATGGTTTTGGGACGAAGTTGTGTGGGGCGAACTGGTTTTGGTGCGAAGTGTCTGGACCCCATATAAATTTGTGCTGCGCTTCAAGCTCGTATGACCTGACATGACCTTTTGGCAAAGTCCTGATGACTGTTGCCCTGTGATGAAATTTTCTAAATTCTGCATAGAACTGGGGTGATAGTTCTGTGAGGAACATGTACAATGGCACAGCTGAAATAAAATGTAGTTCACTGTTATTTATCTCTGGAGTATTGTATTAATTCTGTGGAAACCAGTCACACACATTCACTTAATGTGTATAACTTTTATATCTTGCACAACTCATTTGCATATTCATGAATGTTGAAGACAGCAACATATTCAGATATTCAAGTGAATGAATATAAATGTGTATGAATAAAAAAGCATAACACTGGATGAAAAAATTTGTTCCTTGGGTTTTCATGTCAATGCCAAACATAACTGGAGTCTTTTTCTGTTAGAAGTGTTCAGTAGGTATATTATTCTGAAAGAGAGGTGGTGTTATAATCAGAATTTTATGTGAGGAAGTGTTCAGAAGCTTGTTCTATGTAAAAAGTGAAACACTCTTTCCCCCCCCCCCCAAAAAAAAAGAAACAGTCCTCAAGATGAAACTTGCCACTTTGCCCAATTTTGTGGTAAAAAAATTTATACTTGAAAATTTGATATGTTCACATTGTTGCCTCTGTAAATGAGCTTATCGTAAGTTTAAATATTTTGCTGATTCCAAAAAGAGGAGTCTTATTGATACTAGCCATGACAACATTGCTGTTTTGACCAATTTTTGGTTAAAAAATTGTAATTTGCAGTTATTTATAAAATTTGATTTGTTCACATTTTGGCCCCTGAGAAGCCTATTCCTTGTATTAAGCGGGGCTGACTAAATTGCCATTTTGATAAATTTTTTGCCAAAAATGGCAAATTTTAGTCTAATTTCTGAAAAATATGATTTATTCACATTTTGGCTCTGCCTATTCAGTCAACAAAGTTGGGCTAATTCAAAACAAAATCATCATTTTGATCGTGAATGCTATACATGTTATTTGATAATAATAAGAGCCAAAAATGTGAACAAATCAAATTTTGCTGACTGTCACACACACACACACACATATATATGTATAAATCCGTGGAAATAATT
>LD355847.1:32643-50284 GCA_001465055.1 Ptychodera flava | reverse complement strand
ACTGAGACAAGGTGTGTAGTGGTCTTTAAACAATAAATTATTATTATTATTATTATATTATTAAAACGGGTAATGATTGGATCAGGTGGTCGTTGCCTGGTGGTTCTAGAAAATTATCTGATATTACATCCACTTTCTCGTAATCCCATGGAAATTTGAAAAATTGATATAATCTGCCTAGTAGTCGTTTTCGGGGCAAGGTTATGGTGAACTGTAGGACGTTCGTTCGCTTCATTGCTCGTCGACACTCCGCGCGTGTTGCAAATAATCTGCCATGGCGTAACCGACGCTGAAGTCAAAACGTTGAAAAAACAGTGCCAATTGACCATTGATACCAGACAGATGTTTAAGTTTTTAAAAGCAGAGTGTATGCAGGATCAAAATGTCAGAAATTAAAATCTTCCGGGGATGTTACTTTACTACATTGCAAGTTGTTGACAAGGTCGATCGACACTCTTTAGCATCAGTAAAATTGCGCACATGCACACGTCACTGATATAAAAACCTGGCTTTAACTAATGTTTTACGGCTGGGAAGTGTGCCTTCACGATAAGTGCAGGTATAATGTGATTGCCAAAAATATTGAAAAAGTCCATGGAAAATTTGCCGTGTAAATTTTCTCCTGTAGTACTGTTTGATGCGGACCATCGCTGGTATAGTCAGTCAAAAAATAAAGTCGTAGTCTTACACCATGGAGCTAGAAACGGATCTTGCTCAATGCTTACACGGAAACGTTGTACCGCTGTATAAGCCGCTGATGATCTATACACGTCTAGGTACACATGGTCAAGTCCCAATGTACTCTTGCATTGCAATGCCAAAACCGGTATCGATTTATCACTGTGACAGATCCTCCTCCAAGCAAAGACGTCTTTATTGGTCAGTACATGGGGGTAAGGGTCAGCCACAGTCCGTATCGTGTTGAGGGATTGAGGGTGAGCATATCGTGGTCCGCATTGCCAGAATGCTGGCCAGAAAATTCATCGTCAATAATCCCCTCATTACCTAATACTGTGAGCAAACTAGCTTCATTTACACTTCGCCGCGAAATGCATACAGGTGGCGCTTTTCGCATCTGATTAAAAGGCGTTAGGTGTACCTGCTAGCATCGACGAAGTTGTAATGTGGTGTGAAATCAAAGAAATTTCTAATTTTCTTGAGGAATTATGCTAATCCAATTTTGCTAATTTAGTTCCAATCATGTTCTGAGCATGCGATCCTAATTGATTGAAGAAACACTCTTTGTCATGGATTGATGCCTCCATGTTCATCGCTGCAGTTCATTAGCTGGAACTTTTCCCTGTGCATGTTGCTTTGACGTTACTTAAACACAATGTCACATAATTTATACACATCGACGGATTGCTCGTCCTTATAACCAATATCATCATTCAAATGAAATTCCAACTTTACAATTAATAGGCATCATCCAGTAATTGATTCCGTGCGAGAAAATCAATATTAATTAACAAAAAAATGACAGAAAAACAATATACGTCAATACCGTGGAAATATGAATACTTATATTGAGACGTTTCGAAGCAAATAAAATCAGTATTTGATATACAATCACTAAAATTTACATCGGAAAACTTTTGCTAGATATTATTTTTTATTACAATCATGAAGATGGCTGTATACTCAGTATGTCTCCTACTGCCACCGCACACGCTGCCTGTGTCGATGTTGCCGTGAGTGTTTGGGGCTTCGAATCCCTTTTGGGTTATAGTAAAAAATATATTTCATACTAGAAATGCCATCGACAAAGCTGTCTGTCAAATGCAGTTAAAAACATTTTATAACTATTCTCTAATCCAACAAAATATTTTAACATAACGTGCCTCCACAAAATCTTTTTTTTACAAAGGTCTAACGTGTAAGATGCTTTCTTTTTGGGGGGACTGTAACCCCTGTATTTCTATTTGTAACTATCAACCCTATTTGTAACAAGTTTTTTTGAAAATTAGATTTTGTTACAAATAGGGTTGATTTTTACTAATATGGTTGACATGTCAACTCTATTTGTAACAATCGACCAAATTTGTAACAAATGTTAACCCCATATAGGGTTAGTATGATTTATATTAGTATGATTTCAGAAAAAATGAGTTTCGACAAGAAAAAGGCAAGAAAATCGTTCCGAAAAATACAAATATGCATATTTCAGCAAGATTTCAACATATACGGCCGAGTTTTTTTGAAAATTAGATTTTGTTACAAATAGGGTTGATTGTTACAAATAGGGGTAAACGTGTTACCTCTATTTAAACAATCAACCCAATTTGTAGCAAAAGCAGTTTCATAAAAAATGAGTAGCGACAAGGAACAAAAAGAAAATTGCCCCAAACATACAAATATGCATATTTCATTCAGATTTCAACAAATATGGCCAAGTTTTTTTTGAAAATTAGTTTTTGTTACAAATAAATAGGGGTAATACAACCCTGACTCCATTCGTTTGGCGTGCCATTCACCCAATCGCTCGAACAGTCGCATCGCAGTCAAACTGTGGTATCAAGTAACACTCTATGAATCTATACACTACATCAAATACAGACAAAGCACAAAAGTTTTGAATCATTACTTGGTATTACTTGCCGACCCTAAACCTATAGTCTATTCAAAGGCAACCATTGTATCTTCAAAAGCTACACATATAAATAAAAAGTGGCAGAAAACCTATACATATAATTTTGTGATATGTTGCATTCGTGCATTGTGAACACCCCCAAGGCAGTATTCAATAGGTAATTTGGTTGGCGAATCGATCAATTGTAGGCATGAAAAACACACTTTCTAAATATGAGCACTTTTTACTATGATGATGAACATTTGAGGAAATTCTATCAATTTTGGGACACACTTAATTTCAAATAGAAAACCACACCATAAAAATAAGAATGACATTAGATCTAAATATAAGCACACGGTTATTTAACACGAAGCGTTACCCCAAATTTTATTTTTATACAACATTTTCTGGCACATTGCAAAGGTGGACGGGAAACAAAGATGAATGTGAAGGTGAAAATTTTACAGGTACCCAGATTGACTTGGTGGACCTTCAAAGCCTAGATTATGTTTCACCGTGGAACACAATTGGAACTAAATTTAGATAATTGGATGAGATTAATTTTGATGAAAGTTTGATGAAATCGAAAATTTTACAGCTTAAATTTTAAAAAAGTGATAGAATACTGTAAAAAGTAAAATATTGTTTTCATCGAACAAAATAATAAAAACACGTCAATTATTGTTTATCCATTAAACCGTATTCATTTCTATGAAAAGGTGGTATTTTTGTGTAAATGTCATAAAAAACGAGACAAAATGCATAAAATTTGTCCAATTAATGACTTTGAGCCGGGGCATTTTTAAAATGTACCTAGCTTTTTCGTCAATTTGGGGCTTAATAAACACTAAATGTAGTCGGGGAACTTTTGAAATGACCCTGACTAACTAAACCGTAAATGGATGGAAAAACTTCATTTTGGTTGGGGAAAAGTAACAAATCGAGATTAAAACTAGTATTTCAGTACCAAAGAAAGCATAGACAAGTTCGCATATTTTCATTCAAATATTAATATTGTTCATACGTGTTGAACAATATTGCATAAGATGCAGTCATGCAATGATTCTTACTCATAACATGAGCACAACATCGCAAATTTTGAATAAAATTTAAAGATGGTTAGTAAATATGGTGTAATATTTAACAAATTCCTTAAATTTTTGAGAAATCGTGCCAATCCAATTATCCCAATTGAGTTCCAATCGTGTTGTGGGTAAAGCCTGTAAAATGGAAGGCTGTGTCATAAAGGACCAATTAGGGGAGGCATATTATAAGACTTGTGGAAACTGAGAATGTGGAATTATAATAAACTCTAAGTGCACAAAGTTGTAGTGGTACCGTGATAGCTTGACAGAATCATTATATTTCTCTTGCAGTATCCGGTATTCATGTTGCTGAAAGTATAGCTAGGTGTAACTGCAGCGACTCAATCAGGCGTATCACATTCTTGAATCACTTGCATGACCTTTAAGCAGATGGCTGCTCTGATTTAAGGAGCGAAAATTAATCGGTTGAAACTGCTTGAAAAGGATCTGATCTTGTTAGCTAATCTAGATAATATAAAGAGTGTAAAAGATTTTGAACAAGTGTAATGAGTTATCTTTCAAAATATAACGGTATATCCAGTAATATGACATTATGAATAATACAAGGTCCATGGGACATTTGAGATTTACAAATTTAAGTAGGACCATCCTGAACCACTGATAGTTAGAGGTGGTACCAGATGTCCGGAATGGGTAAGCATACCCTGCTAGCATGCTACACCTGTCAGGAGTGGCCCCAAAATTGTATAAGTATTGTATGACGTGATACAGTATATGAATCACCGAGGTGTTATATTTTGCCACAATGCCGTAGAACTTTTGAAAGTCGTCACACGTCTTTCGGATGTGTATCCCTCTCTCATTAGTTTTGATACCAATAAGCTGTGTCTCATTTGAAAATCAGTGTAGGGATCATAAGCCCTACAATGTCTGAGACGTTAAGACACGTACACACCATAAGCAGGTGCGGATGGAATATTACTTGATAAGTGGGGATAGTTTATGGTTTGAAAATCGAAATCATCCCTTTTGTCATACAGCTTAGTGTGTAGCCCATTAGTACCCACTTGTAGGAACAGATCAAGATATGAAATTGAGTTCTTACCCTCAGTTGTTTATATGATTTCCAACCCATCAGGATAAATATGATGTAATTTGATATTTCTGGATTGTCTAGACTAATCAGATCATCAATATATCTGTGCATGTTGTTAAAACGCCTTGAACGCCTTATGAACCAGAGAAAGATTTCCTTCTGGTGACTTTGATATTATTTGAGGGAGGATTCCTACTCAAATCCTTTAAAATATACAATAAACATTGAAGAAATCAATTAATAAATTACGGGAATATTTTAGATAAATGTATTTCAATAAGCCAACATTCTCATTGCTCGATGTAAGGCAGTACAGGTATGTTATTGAATTTTTCTACACAGTCGCATTTGTTGAAGATTATACATTCTATCAGCCCAAAGACTAAGGACATAAACGATGCCCGATTAGTAAGGCAAGTATATATTGTTTGTTATGTTCATTTTGTGGCAAACACCATGTATCAGGGCCTCTAATCAAAAACCATAATTTTAGGAAATTCTTTGAAGACTCTTACACGTTTGAAAGTGTGTCCAGAGTGTGTATGTACTGATTTCCTTTTCCTTTTCTGATTGATAATAGTGAAGTAAGGCGCTGAACATTAAAAAAACAAGTCGTCGGTATCCTACTTAGTCTCTTTGTGCGCCACCAAATGCCATCTTATATGCCATTGTCGGTACAAATAAAATAAAATAGAAAACTTCACACTTTTTGAAGCGATTGCATACACAGGAACTCACAGTTTACAACAAAAAGGTGTTCTTTCATCACGAAGATGATAGATGAAAAAACTTATTGTTGTCATTATTAGCCATGTTTTATGCTTTCATCGATAAATAAAAAATGTCATCTAAAACACTGAACACATAAGATTTATCATCAACTGACAGTTTTCGATAGTTTCCAAGAGTATAAAACTTGTCATGTCCTCGTTTTAAACTTATTGTCTAATCCATCAGCCTCAATCTTGCCAAACTGGAAGTGTACTTTGAAGACCTGACGATTGAAAGTACAACCGAGTTGCCGGCTTATGATGTAAGAATCACTTTATTTGCAGAAATAAGCAATTATTGATAACAATGACAAACATTGACAAGAAACGAGTTGTGGAAAAATAGAAAAACATGACATTGAACATCAAAAACATTTTTACAACGATTAAACCGACAACCTCAATGGTTCATATGTATTTCAGTGTTATTAAACGTTCAAATTGTTAAACCATTTTCGTACTCTCAAGATTAATGATCGTTCATGCATTTTTTGGTTATTATTATCTGTTTTTAAAAAGTTTAGGTATCATAAATAAAAAAACAGTTAAACATATTGAGACAGGACACCGTTTGTCTATCATCAATATGATAGCAAAAAGAATACATTGTCTTGAAAAGATCGTTTGATAACCAAGCATTGCACCTTTGATATACATGAGTTCTTGACAGCTTCAACATTATTACTGTTGTTTATGACAGATAACTGCAAATTTCGATTTTTTTCAAGGTCTGCCCCCTTAGCCAGCACCAAAACCTTAAACCTTATATTTAATTATGTGTGAAAAAATCCTGACTCTTCACTGACTAAACAGTAGATTTGAAACATTTGAACTTAAGTGATATTTTACGCTCATTCCAGCAACATATTGTTATTTGTAGCTTGAAGATATTCTCAGTGATATCGGTGGAACTTTAGGACTATACATAGGCCTATCTGTAATCACAGTTGCAGAGTTCATCGAACTTGTAGCTGCGATCATAAGATATCTTTGCCGCAGTCGGAGACACAAGAAGTTACACAACGTTGAGTCTGGCATAAAAGAAACGAAAAGACGTCGGAAGTGTAAATTCTGACAATGACAAGACAGGCACCACTGTATGAGCTCTTTCTTTGTAAGATTTTTCAGTCCATGGTTTTAATTTGTACGTATTAATGATTTCTTCATGTGATGTAGCTCATCAAACTTTCATTTTAAGTTTTGTCATGTCATTGCATCAGGTTTAGCATCACTCGTAACATTATTCATCAAATATGCATGTTTCATATGACATTTCTTTTCAAATAGTTGCGGACTCCTTTAACTCTGTTATTCAAGTGTATTCTTACTTGTATTGTAATCACCGTCTTCTCGACAAGTACCTTCTTATCAATAGTCAAATATAATGCAAAAATGTAGCTAGTCTAGTATAGAAAAATAACCAATTTAAAAATTGCACTTACTGTCCTCAATGTATTGCGCAGTGATATTTTGGGTAATTCCAATTATCATATTAGGTCTACATATAAAAACTTCTAATGACCGTCTTCTATTCAAGCGCTCTTACTTCAATAGTCAAATATATATAAATCGCAATATATGACAAGTCTTGCCTTTAACACATTAAAGACACATTTAAAACTGGAGATACGGGCTCCGATGAGTAAAGGGCAGATATATCTTTTGGTCTAAAATATTTGCACTTGTATAAGCATATTCCAGTAAATACATGAATGTCAGGGTCAAACGTATATACATGTAAGTACAGAGTTAATTGTAGTCAAAATATATTTTAGACTTTGCATCCATAGACTCTCATAGGGCAGTGATATTATTGAGTGTAATTTTACAATCATATTCGTTTTGTAGATATGCTGTTCTAATCACCATATTCAAGTAAATTTGTATAAATAATCAAACATAATCTTATAATGTTATTGAGTGTAATTTTACTATCATATTCATTCTAGGATATGCTCTCCCAATCGCCATATTTTGGTCAAGTATATTCTTGTCAATGGCCAAACATAATGCAAGCACATGTCTAGTGTTGTGTTTAAAAATATATTAAAGTTTGCACCCCTTGACTTGAATGTATTGCGCAGTTATATTTTGGTGTAATTCAAATATCATCAACATATGAGCACTTCTCATTACTATATTCTATTCGAGCACTTTTACTCCCATAGTCAATATGTAACTGTAAAGATATGGCAAGTCATCTTTTTAAACATATTTGGGAACTGGAACTTACGGACTGCCATGAGTATAGGTTAGTTCCATCTGATGGTGTAATTCCTATTGTAAATAAATGTTCTACTTCAAGCTTATATATCCCAGATATTTCGAAGGTACTAAGCCCTTTTTCTTCACTGGGTCCACTGTAATCACTGATCTCGAACTGCCACTGTCAAGTTTAGAACACTTTCAATCCTTGCATGACAAAAAAGTAATTATATTAAAATTATGTAAAAGTTTTGGTGCTTGTCCATATGCCAGGGTGCCCTCTGGTTAGGGTTGCAGCCTACTGGTTTCTGTTGATTCCGTTGTTTGTTGTATCCAGTTTCATAATCCAAACTATTCTCTTAATTGCTTGTGAATTTTATTATTGTTGTGAGGTTTTTCTACGCCTAGGAAAAAAGCACATAAAATTTACAGGCAGTGGACCCAATGAAGAAGAAGGGCTTAGTCCCTTCGAAATATCTGGCATATATAAGTTCAGAGTGGAAAATTGATTTTACACTTGGTGATATTCCAATTAGTCAAAATATTTGCACTTTTAATAACCATATTCTGGTACATATATCAATGTCAAGGTCAAAAGTATAAATTTAATGATAGAGCTAGTGATGTATTTAAAATAAATTTGAAACTGTGCATCCGCAGTGATGTTATTGAGTGCAATTTTAATATAATATTCTTTCTGCAGATGTGCTCTTTGAATCACCGTATTCTAATCAAGTACGTTTCTATTAGAAGTAAAATATAATGCAAACACATATATAGCCAGTCTAGTATATGAAAAAAAATGTTTAGGCCTGTC
Source organism: Ptychodera flava (assembly GCA_001465055.1). Lineage (NCBI taxonomy): Eukaryota > Metazoa > Hemichordata > Enteropneusta > Ptychoderidae > Ptychodera > Ptychodera flava. The sequence goes on along the minus strand of LD355847.1, from coordinate 41,778 downwards.
AATGTATTGTGCAGTTACGTTTTGGAATAATTCCCAACTCTTTTTGGTTGGAAGCAGTGGCCGACTGGTTTTGTGTGAGGCCTATCAGCTAGGCGATGTTGCCGTGAGTGTGCGGGGGTTCGAATCCCGTTTTGGTTATAGTAAAATTTATATTTCTCATATACGCACTTCTAATCGCAATATTCTGTACAAGCACTTTTACATTTTGTTTAGATACAGTCATATGCTTAAGATATATTTAAAACTGCATTCATAGACCCCTATGTATTGGACATTGTTGTTATTGAGTGCAATTTTAATATTATATTCTTTCTGCAGATGTACTCTTCGAATCACCATATTTCATTCAAGTACATTTTATCAGTGGTAATACATAATGCAAACACATAGCTATGTTAGTATTTGAAAAAAATAATTCAAGTTTGACCAATTAACGTCAATTATTGTGCAGTAACATTTGGGATAATCCTCATATAAGCACTTCTAATAACGATATTCTATACACGCACTTTTACATCGATAGTAAACCATATATAAAGGTCAAGACACTGTTAGTCTCGTTAAAAACATATTTGAGATTTTGCATTACGGACTTCCATTTGTTTAGGGCATGATGTCTTTGGGTTTAATTACAATATCCCATTTGTCGAAATATTTGCACTTATAGTAATATAATAGAAGGTACATGAATATCAGTAGCCGAACGTATATTAAAGGTGTAGTTTCTCTTGTTTATAAAACAATATGTATGGTTTGCTCCATTGACTGTCACGTTCAGGACAGTTGTGTTGAATATGACCATGTCGTCTAATGCTATAGGTGGCTACTTGATCACTATAATAACAGTCATTGGCTATGTAATGTGAAGCATAACACTCGGGTGAGAGACAGTGCATTGAATCCAGTTACGTGAATTATGTCTGTTGAGGGTAGAAATTGTTGTACTTTGGGAAGCTAAGTGTCTCGTTGATAATGTAGTTTGGATGGGAAAAGTTAACGAATCAGGAGAAAGGCACATGATGGACTAGACATGCTGTCTTAGCAGATTGAATCTCTGTTGGGTAAGATGAACATTGACAAATAGCGATGTCTCAAAATTAAATCTTCGGGAGAATATAGTTTGAGTATCAAAAGTACGACAGTGTACTAACAGTGACGTCACTCAAGATTATATTTTCTAACAACACTACTCTTTACAGTAGTCACATTTAAATATTAGCACTTGTAATCACCATATGATAGTTAGCTTCTTTCTATAAATTGTCAACCATATATTAATTCACGTGAATAGTTGTCTTTGTAAGTGAAACAAAGTTTTTCATATTCTCCTCCATAAACTCCTGTATACGGCGAAGTGAAACGTTAAGTTTAATTCCAAAATTATTTTTTTCGCCATATTCACTTCCCGTCATACTCTGGTAAGCTTTATTTATCAATTGTCAAAATAAATTAATGCATATTAAGTAAAGCAAGTTTAGTTGGAAACACACTGACATGTTCACAGTTTGCTCCATAGATACCCAAGTATTAATATTTTGGGTTACCTACTAAAATCAAATTTCTTTTACACATAGTAATAAAGGGAAAGTGGCTACACATATCACCTATACTTGTCTTGTATGTGCTTTAATGAGTTTTGTGTCTATATCGTGTTTTTGCTGTTTGTGCGAAAATTCAGAATTTAGTTGCTAATTTAAAAATAAGCCATGGCGAGATGTGGGCATAGTCGAGCGTGTTTTAGACAACTATGATCCTTTGGCTCCACGTTTCAAAACGGGTGTGGTTTCTTTCTCGGTCCCCTATCAGGACTCAAAATTAACTTTTTCCCTGTAGTCCCATTGGGCTACCATTTTCCGAAGTTGGTAGCCCAGCGACAAGGTCTGGTAGCCCATGCATGAAAGAAGAGGGGTTTTGTGTAAAGGACATTTTTATTTATATCTAGACAATGAATTCATTTTGCATGATTCTATCCAGTAAGTGAACTTTCTAGTTATTTGATATCAATACCTGCAGGTCATAGCCTTAGGAGAACGGTATAGCATGTGCAGTGGACAACGGTGACACCTCAAATATTGACGACCTATTCATACATACGCAGAGCTTATATGCAAATTTTGATGTTCGCAATGACAACGACTTTTTACTCAGCATGTGTAAACATAACATGGCTAAAAATAGATTGGCTATGAATTTCAGGATGACAACTAGGTACAGTCATGTTCCTAATACTTTCGTGGCAATTTTGACTATATTCCCCCACCATAACACAGGATGATTCCATACACTTCGGAAAGCGTAATTTGTGGATGGCCCGACAGCTTTTTCTTTGCAGTTTGAATAATTTTGTGTTTAATTGTGATTGATAAATTGTGATTAAAAAACTATGAAAATGAATTTTCATTGGCCATCATTTCCCGAGCCTGTTATCCTAGTACATCAGTTCAGATAATGATATTGTATTGAAAGTTTGTCGCAAGAAAGTCGACATGTCCTTTCTGTGTCCAGTTGAGTTGACTGTATGAGCGTCGGCCATCTCACAGCGATCATCATCATGTCGCCCACAAAGTAATTTCATGTCACAGGCTTTGGTAGTCCGTGTGGGCTACAATTTCATTCGTTTTGGTAGCCCCGGGGAAAAGTTGGTAGTTTGTGGACGCGGGACTACCGCTAATTTCGAGCCCTGCTTATAGACATAACTATTATATACCTCTTTCTTATATATTGTATCTATGTTGTTCATCTCCTGTATTCATAACAGGCAAGCTTGAATACTTATGTTTGGATCGTTTTGTGTTTTTGTGTTTGTTTGATGCCTTGCTACAAGCACCGTTGACTTTGGCCTTTATCATACATGTAAAACCAAGCCAGCACAAACATTGTAGGTTCATATCTCACCTAATCCCCAAACGGCGGTGAAAAACCGTCGTTTGCCAGATAACAGCCAAAGGTGAGAGCTAGTTGATTAACACAAAACCTTCCTAAGATAAATTTATCATGTACACCCTGATAACGTAACAAAAGATGGTCACATTTGACGATGGCTATGTTGTTAACACCTTGTCATGATTAGCATGTTTAATGGATTGCGGCACGCGTCACAGAATGACGGTATTTTCTACGCGTGTCGACGAAGGGAAAAACGACACAACGATGAATGGTACTCTTAAATGGATAACATTCTGTGACAAGCAAATGCTGCGAAAAAAATTTCACAACTCCACACCAACTCTCTCCGTATTTCATCGATCGCACGTCGTCTGCTTCTTATGTGTTATGTTATGCGTAGCGGATTACTTGGTACGTTACTCAGTCGCTTGCTTTCCGATACATGCTGGTCGGCCGTGCTGCATTGAACACCATGATACACGCCGGCCGGCCGGCGACCGCAATGTTGTAAACATGGTGTTTTCTTCAGCACAGCCAGCCAGCGTGTTGGGGAAAACATGGAACTGAGGTACTTCATAATTGTGCTAGCCCATCATTACTTTATTATTTTGTAAATGTACGTTATTAATGGTCATCAGGCAGTTTTTACATTGCTGTCAAATTCAGATATTTACAATTACTTTGTAACAGAATTGATTGGGGTAGTCCGTCCCTCTGGATAAAATCAGCGGGGTCCGGATGGTTTTCCCTTGCAGGTTCCACCCCAACCAAAGCCAGTGCCTTGGCAATAGTACCTGGCGAGCCTTTCGTCTCTTTTTCTGGCGGTGCAATGTATATATTCATGACCATTGGAACTCAGTTCTTATTTAGTAACAGATTGTAGTGCGAACCGTTTATATGGGCATTCCTTGATAAAGAAAACTCCAGAGGAAACACCAGATAATTTACATATTTTTTACAGCCAGATAAATACATAGAGCTTTACTTTAAAATGAGACCAGAGGCTACGGTGTTTTCATAAACGTTTACCTGATTTAGTGTTAATCATATGATAGATCCGGCCGAGGGCCGGCATAAGGCATTGAAAGAGAACATCAACAGTTTTTGCCACTTTCCATAATTTATTTACCGTGCGACTCACTGTGCAAAGCTCTCTGCCAAGAATCTGGCCGGTGGCTACATGCCCGCAAATTAATCACCGATGACGTGGACACCAAGGTTCATTTCGAAGGTTGGTTATCAAAGCATGATGACTGGGTTCCTTAACTTCGTCCGCAAGATATTAACAAAAGCGTTTCACCGCATTGCAAATATGTATATATCGAGCTAGAGTCGTACCTTTTTGAAAGTTTAAGCATATTAGTAAGAAACACTCCCATTAGAGACAGGATTCTTGCAAATTTTAGTGATTTCTTTACACAGGCAATAAACTTATTAAGCAAGACTGTGCTATAAAAGTCAAGAGGCATGTGTACCAACAGTTACCAAACCAAGTCTTTCACATCTGATGTTGTCATTGTAAAGTTACTCTGGCTGTTACCACTCCCGCTGTGCAAGTTTGTAAACACGCTTGTTTATTTACAAAACACGGGGTGTAATTTGATAGCAAAAAAATTGTCTACACTTCTACATTGCCATTGTAATGAGTGTCTAGCAACAGAGTTTGTGCGAAGGGCTTTTCTCATGTTATTACATCGCAGATTTTTGGAATTCTTTCGTATGCAATGATCAGCTCTTTACGAAATAAATACCTTAACGTTTCGTCCTTTTCTATGTGTTCCAAGTTTTCACACGGCTTGTTTGATAGTTCGTGTTTCATATATAGGCCATATTTTGCAAACAATAGGTGTGAAGCAAACTTTGTTTGCGGTGTGGTTTTAGAGATTTTCTGTTGTTTGTTCGACTAATTAAGCATAAAGTATATGACCTTAGAAATAAAGTCATTTTTATTGTTGCAAATGTTATGTTGTATCGCAGTCGTTCGCTTTTGATCAGCACTTTAAAGAAAGATTTCGGGTTGCATGATGAAATATGTTGATTTTGTTGTTGTTGTTGTTGTTGTTGTTGTTGTTGTTGTTGTATGCCGAGTAGGGACTTGAGTTTCAATGTGCATGTTGGGGTTAATTTCTGTCGCATTATATAGTGGATTGTCATTGTTTTCATAAACCTGTATGCTTCTTGTACGAGATTACCTTTTTGAGGACGTTTTGGTGTCGGGAATATTTCTGCTCTTGCTCACTTGTGTGATGATAATTTTTGGTGAATCTTCGTTTCGTGTCGTTATTATGTTTAGAGTATTAGGAATTTCTGCGACGTTTCATTATGTTTGAGATCTTATGGTCTTTCTTGCTGTGCCGTTTTTTCTGGCTTCTTTGTTTTTGTAGTATTTTCTAATTGATTTTTTGGTAACACGGTTTTGTATACGTTTATGTTTTGTCATTATGTTACAGATGAGCTCACATTTTGGAGTGTGATTGCCTTGAAAACTGCCAGAAAGTGTTGTTTAAGACGGGCCTAATTCTGTTCGTCTCTCAAGACGTTTGTGTATTTGGTTTTGTTTAGCCTTCGGTTTGGCCGATGAAATCAGATCTGAAGGCAGGTTGCGGGAGCTTAAAAATAATTTCTGTTTGTAGCTCGGCGATGAACGTCTCAGCTATAGTTAGGTTGTGCTATGCTTGATGCAACGGGATGTAAGGCAAAAAATGTTTTTGGTCTTTTGCAGTTAAAGCGACGCGGCTACACAGTTTTCTTTTTTTCCTTTTTTTCTTTTTCCCCCTTTCTTTTCTATTCTTAAGAATTTTGGTGTGACACTATTAATGCAACAGTTATTGTTTTTTCATCATTGGCTGCATAATACTTCCCTTTTCTTTTTAGCATTTTCGGACATGCAATCAGGGATATTAAGGATAGCTGTTATGATGAGTATGTAACCCCCAAGAAGCCATGAAGTGCAGGTTCTGAAATGACGCGCGCGGTGACTAGAAACATTATTTTGGCCTAATCAGAGTAAAGAGTAGTGAATAAAGTGCCACAGTGGCGCTTTAGAAGCTGTCACGTATAGATGAAATCAGCAATAGCTTGTTGTCTGGTAAGTACTCTTTATGTAAGTTAGGTCGGTGTCAGCCTGCTTTAGTTGTCCCTGTGGAATGCTATCATCTAAGAAGAAGGCATCACACGTAGGTTTTGTGTAACTCGTTAATCGTCGTTTATATGTGTGTGTAAAGGCTATTTATCTTTTGAGTCGATTGTGGTAATTTTGTGTCATTGCCATGGTATTCTATCCGTTTACCAGCCATGTGATTGGTTGGTGTAAGAGCTATCGTGATTGGGTCTTACGTCGTAAATTTGCGCATATATGTATCTTTTACCTGCCTATTCGAGCCAAGTACATTTGATAGTATAACTTTAGGTAGACCTAGTTTATTATCGGGAAAATTTCATATCTTACTCCATTGTCTCCCATTTACAGTGACATGACACATTGGGTAAATTTCTAAATGCGAATTTCCCACACACATAATGCAATCTACGTTATCTAGTCAGGCAAACATAGCGGGACTATCCAGTTGGTGGGGAGATATACAGCTAGTATGTTTGGGAAACTAGAGTCTTTGATGGTGTAACGGGGATATCATATATTATGTAATGTATAGACCTACTCCGAATAAAATAGCTTTCCCGTGTGATGTAATTTGAACCGTTATCATGTCAGCGTTGAAGGTGGAGCTGGTTAACCCTAGATGATTAACGTCACGTTCCGGACCCACATTCCTGATGCTACGTACACTATGTTGCCGGCGACCACTGCAGCCCGGTTTCAGGTCACCGTGGACAAAACGGGGTGGACGTGAGACAAACGTGGAGGGACGAAATGGGCAAACATGGCTAGCCGTGATTTGTGGTTGCCGTGCTAGATTTTTTAAAGGTCTGGTGAAATGATCCCGTTCTTGCGATTGAATATCTTCCAGGGGGCAATATTATTACACTCAACAGAATTGCAACCTAAAAGTACGCGCGAGTGTTAATTTTTTTATATTTCTATGCGCGGTTTTTATCGGGTCATTTTGCGACAGCCAGGTCACGCCCTCAGCGGGAGTCATGGCTAACAAAACAAACATGTAAGTCTATTTTGGGACCAGTGCAACCCACGCAAGCAAGTAAAGGGAATTGCTTCTCCTTGCTTTGGATGTAAGCAGCCTGCCAAGCAGTCATTCCGCGAGGACAAGTATTATAGAGATTTCTCCTTCAAAGTAGCGAGGTAGGCTCGATCAGCCGATCGTACGAACCAGATCTAGAAGAGACAAGCACATGATGGTTCAAAATGCGACGGCCCCGGCTCGGACTCCGAGGCAGACAGACGCGATCGAAAGATTGCACGACACGATTTGTAAGTATGGATCCTGGTATTTTCGACGAATAAATTAATAGCGTATGACTGAATGCAGAATTGCTTGTCAAACGTTGAAATTAATCATGAATTGCGAAACTTATGGAAGTATTATCCACTTTTGAATAACAATAGTCAGCTCGATAGGGGGCGGCCATATTTGTTCGATGAAAACCCGATATACATGTGGCCCAGATGGGAGGTTGAAATGTATATCTCTTTTGAAGTGCTACTAAATCAAACCAAAATTTTACCAGTGCCTGGTCAAAACACTCCTCAATGATATTCCGCTACCCTCTGCAGTATTATCTTCTCCGAGACGGCCGCAACGCTGCAGCAATATTATTTTATGATTTCATCATATGCACTTGTCAAAAAGTCGAAACTTGCCTCTTCGCCACATGGAATGCATATTTTCAAAATATATTAAAATTTCGTTCATGATCTCCAACATTTATAGTCATGGCGTATAAGTTCTTTACCGAATTTTTTGTTTTTAATCGACGCCTCGGCTCGCAATTCGACTTTCTTCCACTGGCAGTCATCTCTTGTTTGGTATCAGCTGGAGCGTGTAACATATCGGCCTCCAATTCAAACGCGATTCGGTTTAACAATTTTTGTCACTCAACGACCTGACTCATTTCGATCATTCATGCCACATTTCAAATGCCAGCTTGTCTGTCTGAAAGCTATGACATATATCACTTACTCATTCAAAGGCTCTTCAGAGGCTATACCACCATAATGCTATCTGTATTGGTAATATGCTGTTTGAAGCACCTATATATCCAGGCAAACTGACGAAAATCCCGGATGACTGGTTATGCATTAGTACGGCGTTTCCTCTGATTCACTAAGTTTATCATTGATAGAAACTACCTCATGGCAGCATAAACACTCCGTAGATGTTGGCATAGACTTGCAACATGAGCATTTGGCACCTGCAATATTGAAAGTAAGATAGGTAAATGAAGTGTGTCGGGTCAGGCAATGCTGGTGCAAGCATATATTACAAAGATGAATTTAGCCATCGAATGCTGTGCACGTAACATACTGGAATTTCTAGTATGGAAAGCCATAGCTGTCTTAAAATGTATGACATCATTATGTGATGCGGACATGCCATTATGAGATGATGTTATGCCATTATGTGATGAGGACATGTCATTATGTGATGAGGTTATAGCATTATGTGATGAGGACATACCATTATACGATGAGGACATTGTGGGTGAGCCACAATGGAAGGGGGTTCGTTTCACAGCAATGAGTGGGTGACGATACAAGACAATGACACTTGGCTGAACTGTAACTGGGAACGCACGTTTATTGACTGCAGTACTGTTACATGACTTACATGTGCTCTCTTGCTCACGCTCACGCTGACAGTGCCCAAATATACATGGCATGCGTGCTTATATGCTATAGGCTCGGTAGGACAAAACAATTTTAGCGGGCTGCGTTGTGGTTGGCTAGAATGGCCTGGTCCATAAAGTTTGTATCAGTTTCCCACAGGAACGCCTGTAATACTAGAACACAACTGGTTTGAACAGGAAATGACTGAATAACAATGTAAACAATAATAACACATTGCAATAAAATATAAATCAATAATGTAATTCACGACATACTCCCGGCCGCGAGAAAGAACTCCAAGATTATTGATTCTATATTTTTAACGATCATGGAAATATAACTCTGCAATGTTAATAACACGAAGACAATAATATCTCAGTGTTCAATGTTCACTGAAAACTTGAGTTCACTCAATGAGTTCAAGGGTTGCGAAAATCAACAAGTCCAATGTTTGATTCTATGCATGGCTACTTCTGCAGCCTTGCGCGTCGGACGAGCGCATTCAG
>LD355847.1:2523-26127 GCA_001465055.1 Ptychodera flava | reverse complement strand
TGTAATACTAGAACACAACTGGTTTGAACAGGAAATGACTGAATAACAATGTAAACAATAATAACACATTGCAATAAAATATAAATCAATAATGTAATTCACGACAGACATGTCATTATGAGATGATGTTATGTCATTATGTGATGATGTTGAAACATTATGTGATGATGTTATACCATTATGTGGTGAGGTTATAGCATAATGTGATGAGGACATGCCATTATGTGATGATGTTATTGCACAATGTTATGAGGACATGCCATTATGTGATGAGATTATAATATTACGTGATGAGGTTATGCCATTATGTGATGAGGACAAGCCATTATGTGATTAGGTTGTAGAATTACGTGATGAGGTTATAGCATTATGTGATGAGGACGTATCATTATGTGATGAGGTTAAAGAATTATGTGACAAATGTATAGCATCATATTAAACTAAATGAGCTAATTTGTAATATATGCAAATTAGCTTTTAGTTCACGTTGAACTGCTAAATATCTTGCAATATGAGCTCCCCTGTAGGATCAAATTCTGTGCCACATTTTATCGTCTCTGGTACAATAATGTAAGTTCTATATCACTTTAGAACAGTTCATTAAATATGAAAATTAACTGTCTAATATTTAAAAACTGTGAAGTCTCTTGATAGTTTAATATGTGGAAAACAATATCTCCCGTACGTTTAATGAGGTTTGGAGTAGGGCTTCTTGATTTACAGTGCTATATTGCTTAAAGGAACAAAGTCGCTCTTTCTTTATACCATTTTTTCATTAATTTTGTTCGATACAAGACACTATTTATGTTGTTTGTCATATTGAAAGATGCTGAATGAACGGGTGACCATGCACAACTTCTATCAAGGTCGTAGACACAATGAATGAAACTATCGCCAAATGAAAAATCGGTCTGTACCATAAAATCAAGAATTTTTATTGTGCTCATGCCTGTGAGTTCTTGCCTAATGGGGGCGCTTCACTGCGCTCGGCTAAACCGTTAGCTCCACTTGCATTTGAAGGTCAACTTCGTGTTTTGCACTTTGAAATTACATCTGTACAAAAAGTACCGTTTGACAATATCTGAACATTTTGGAGACCACTTACACAAGGCGTACGCAGAGTATCGTGACGATGGCAACCATGCTGCACACGCACATGCATGAGTGCTTCGTAAAATGCTAGAAATCAAACATAGCAGTTGATTCTATTCGCGCAGACACAACAGACATTGAACATTGGTGTATAGAGCAAGAAGATCTTTTTCGATATCCTTCAAGGCATGCAATGATCATTACTTAGGTCATCTATGAATTTTGGAAAGTATTAAATGATTTTTGATATTGAAAAAAGGTCGAAAAAGAGCGACTTTGTCCCTTTAAATTTGTTAAATGTGCAAATTAGCTGTTAGTTGATATGTTACTGCTAAATGTCTCATTCTTCAATCAGGTTTCTTTCATATTTTAATATCTGTACAATGTTACTTCAAGTTTGATGCGTTAGTTTTAAAACTATGTCACTGATTACAAAAGTTCATTAAATGCAAATTCGCATTCAATTGATACGGTGCTTATCACACTATTTCATACTATTGAGAAAATACCTTATATGGTAAGTTTCATGATATTTGGTGCAGTAAATCTTGGTTTATGATCCTATGGTCACCATGCTTCCCATAGACAACCATGCAACAGAATTTAAAAATGTGATAAATTCATTAATATGCAAGCCAAGCCAATCAAAATATAATCAGTTCCTTCCATTTGATATTTGAACCTCTGTACCGAAAATGGTTGAAATCTGTTCAGCCTCTCTTGAAATATCATATTTACAGACAGACAGAAAGCGCTAGAACAACAGCTCAGGTGGTGTGACCATGTGAGCTAAAACTGAACCTTTGTGAACCTCTTCTTTAAGACTACGTTAAGGTTGTTGTATACTATCTCCTACATGTTGATATTTCCCTTTGCCTTGGATCCATCAAATAGAAATTTAGCACCAATTCAGTGTTTGTACATTTGTAATGCTTTAAATTTAAGCACCAATTTGTGTTACTTAGAATACTGAATTATCATGATTATTGAAGCTGTAAAGGTTCTGTTGATGATCGAGTCACATATCCTTAATCGTGTAAAAATCATAAGATAACAACTCCGCTCAGTTTTGTAATAAGCATCTCAGTACACATTGTGACAGCATTCATTCAAAGGTATCTGTTTTCAGTTTCTAGAAAAAAGATTTATACTCTATTCAAAGTACACAAATTCAAAAAGATATTTGTGATCAGAAGCAAGAAAGTGAAGTGGCCTAAATTTTACATTTCCATCCAGTGGGATTTAATGCCCTATGTTGCCTGTTTACTAGCACTGTTGCAAAGATAGGTCATTCATAGAAACTTTCACTATTTACTGCATGTATGACAGTCATTTGGTCTTGTCCTACATATTTCAAAAAGTCTGTGTATAAATTTATGGCCATAATATGTCACCTAGGTGGACTTTATTTTATTAGTTACTTCCGCGTTCATTAGTGGTCCTACCATAGCGGCATTCAACTCACAGACATCAATACAAACAACATTTACTTTATATAATGTCAACGATAAACATATCACAGTGAAAACTAGTATGTTAGTAAAACACGTTTATTAAACTTAGTAAAAAGGTGGAACTCCACTGAACATAGAAACTTACAGAGAGAGCACATTTGCCAGCCGATTATGTAACCAAGCTATTCTTGACAAATGACCCACAAAAACACTTTCCTAGACAAATCACCACTATGACAGCCTATTATAGACAGACTTGTTATTTCATTTCAAAAGTGCAAAGTATATGTAGACTTATGTCCACAAATTTTAAGAATGTATGTATGGTGGAAATACATTTGAAGTGTGAAAGTTTTGGAATTAATTAGCTGTTGTCAATGGAATTACTCTCATCACTCTTAGTGGTATTTTACTGATGTTATTCCTGAAAAAAAAACTTCAGTGATGAAATCATCAAAGAAAAACTAAACAATGCTAATTGCTTTTAGCTGAGTGGTTAGGTACCTGACTATTGATGTATAACACCTTTAAAGTAACAATTTTTGTTTTTATAGAATGAACAATTTAAATTTATTTCAAAATACACTAATTGGGTTTTAAAAGCTTGTCGCACAAATCTGATATGAGAGCAAATAACACAAGTTTCGCTGAATCAAAATGGGTGCTTTGAGTATTTGATTTTTTACTAAATACAACATTTTTGCATATCTATCTCATAAAATCAATAGCAAGACCTTGCAAGCTTGTGTTCCGTATTTGAGTGAAAACCTCAATCAAGTACAAAAATTTGGACATTTTTCCTCGCCACTGTCCAACCATATCTAAAAATCACTAACCGTACTGGTGATGACAATTTAGATACATTTACTGATAACAGACATATAAAAGTAATATTCATACCAGATCTTGAGATTTGGATGGGATTCAAATTCACATTGTCAACTCAATTTTCGAAGGGGTCAAAATGATTCGAAACATCATCACAAGGCACCAAAAACAATTGTTGTTCTATATTTCAGCTTGATTCTGTCTGTACTTAATTTTCTTTCAATTTTAAACCAAGAATATGATTGACCTTATTAGCATGAAACTGGTGTTGCCTTAAAAAAATCTCACAACTGCCTACTCCCAAGCCCAACCTCAAGCAAGCTATACAACATACAAATGCACTGTGACATAAGAAATTCTGAACTGTCAACAGTTCACTCTGTTATACATGTGTTTTTTCAACCAATCAAGTTCATCCTACACTTCATGTTGTTTATATATATATACATACGGGTATTTTTAACATCTCCAAGGCCTATTAAAAATATATTTTCTTTGCACAAGTCAAAACATGTTTTTCTTTCTCCTCACAAATGATGTAAATTTATATTCAACAACGTAGTTTTGGAAACCCAAGATCAGACATCAAGGTTTCCATCAAGTCTCTACTTTTACACTTGCTGTCTAAAGTTAGTCGTTCAGTCCCAACCCACAGGTACGTGGAGTTGCCGTATATTATACATAGAAGGGGTATACTACAACTCCACATACCTGTGTCCCAACCCAGCTCGAGTTAGTATGTTTTATCTCGGAAGATAGGACGCTATTTATTGGCATCACGGTCAGCAAGACAGACAACGGGGGATTATGGCTTTGCTATAATCATTGTTAACGTCTGGAGGAACACGGGGAGAAGGGTTTAGACCTTGCTAAGTATGGGTCACCATGCGCCACTACTTCTACTGCTTGCTGGATGCACTGGAGACGTAACCTTATCCACCAGCCGCCTTCAAATTCACCATTATCTAAATAACTTGCGTCACCCTTGCCACGTCATTATCCATGCGCATATCAGTATGATCAAAGCCACAGATCGTCCATTTCAACTTCTGCCACGCTCAAGTTCACACCACAAAATTCACCATGCCAAAACCGAAGAGACGCCCAGCGCACCTCGGCAACTACCTAGTACCCCAGTCAGTACCGACGGAAACCACACCAACCAACCCTGCCAGCGGCGTGCCGAAAACCGCCACAGCGGCAGCCGATCCAGGTATGTCAGACCACGTCGCAAAACTAATAGAAACCGGCATCGCAAGCGCCATTGATTCAATCCGACGGGAACTACGGCAGCCAACTACCAACACTACAGCACCGGCGCCTATCCAAACGCCCTATCTGCAAGTCCAGCCAACTGATACAGTCGTTGGTGCACTATCACCTGCTTCACTCATCGCCGCCGGGCCGACGACGCTCGCCGCTCCGTCCGGCTCGGTGCTTACTCAAGCCCACCCAAGTAATCATCTCACTAATCGTAATGGATATCAACCCGCCATTACAGCTGCCCCACCCGACTCGACCACCAGTGGTGGCGCTGCGCACATCCGGGACCACCCTACCTATGGCGGCGCACCTCATAACAACAACCTGGACAATATGGCTGCGCCCTACGCTCAACCCGCCCAGCCAGCTGGTCACAATGCACCGCCATGGGGCCCACCACCTAGCGCCGGGCCAACGGGCAAATCCTCTGCAGCAATACCCCCAGCCGACATGCTATTGCCATACGTCGATCAATCAACACTCAACGCCTTGGCTAACCTCAGTAAGTTCATCGAATTTGGTGACTTACACCCGGATGCCCTAGCTCCCAACTCAACCCAGACTACCAAGACACAAGTAGCTTTCGATCCAGACAACCGTGGCGTAGCCACATTCACAACCGAGGTGAAGTGGAAAACTGTTGACGACTTTGACACCTGGTTACAGTGCTTCCTCGTCTTTTTCTCATATGGAACATTCTACTACCGACATTTGGCGATCCCCATGGCCACCTACCTTTGTTTCATCGCCTCCAAAGCTGCTGCCTATAAGCCGGAGGCCTGGCTCACGTACAACAAATTCTTCCGCCTGTACACTGCCCGCTACCCAGACAGGGCCAACTGGAGCAAGCCAAACCCAGACCTCAATTTCCAGCACTTCCTCAACCAGCCACACCTCCTGCGCCCTTCCTGCTTCGCCTGTGGCCAACATGGTCATGTGAAGACCGACTGCCCAAACCTACGCAGCAGCGATACCAACCCATACTACTGGGAGAACTCAGCGAACAAGAAACAGTACGACAAACATCAGGTATGTCGATCTTTCAACCGAGGCTCATGCAAGACCCCCTGCCAATATGGCAGGCTACACAAGTGCTCCGTGTGTCAACGCGACCGACCATAATGCTTTGCAACACCACCAAGGCACCAAACAAGAGACCCCCCAGCCCTTTCGAGGGAGCGACCGTCCACACAGCGACAATCGCAATGCTACAGCCGACGACACCAATCAACCCCACTTAGAAAGCTTCCAGCTGCCCTGCACGACCACTCGCATAAACAATTCACAGCCAGCCTCATCCACGACCTCACCCATGGTGCCGGCATCAGCTCCAGTGGAAACCAAACACCGCGCTACACCCGCAACGCCAGTCAGCAAAGATCAACCCGGATACCGTCTCCACTGCAATAACAAACAAACTGCACCTGGGCCACACAATTGGCCCATTCGCCGTGCCACCTCTGCCATAGGATGGCAAGAGAATGGAAAGAGATGTACCCAATATTAGTCGCCTGTTCAATTTGGAGACACAGCTTCTGCGGTGGTGCTGCCACAACCACCGCAGAAGCCGGCTTACCTGGCTGGCTCATAAGGACACTGGGCAGATGGAGGAGTGACGCGTACCAGATCTACATCACGACACCATAGGAGACCCTCGACGTAGCACCGAAGGTACTCGCAACTTGCCAACAATTTGACGTAGGACTTTGTTCTCGGTGGACAATGCCAATGATGTAATAGCGCTACATGAACTATTGAGCCACGAAACGTTAGGAACAATGAACATATACTATGAAAAATCTCCCAATGGCGCATGGTCACCAGGGGGGGGGGCTGCTTTACTGCCGCACCGCAGTCATGCATGCCTGCGGTTTGGCCATAATTATGGGGGTACTATAATGGGTCTGCTGCGGGCGACTGGTAGCACGTTGCCCGAAGCACGGTACCGATAACCCGGTGCCGCCATCCAGGCCGCTATGACGCCTCGTTGCCCCCGCCATGGCAGTACATGCATAACCCCGGATTTCGGCCAAACACTTGTCTCCGTGTTGTTCCTTTGCGTTAATGGGTGATTATGGCTTTGCTATAATCATTGTTAACGTCTGGGGGGACACGGGGAGAAGGGTTTAGACCTTGCTAAGTTACATGGGTCACCATGCGCCACTACTTCTACTGCTTGCTGGTGCACTGGAGACGTAAACTTATCTACCAACCGCCTTCGTTATCTAAACAACTTGCGTCACCCTTGCCACGTCATTATCCATGCGCATATCAGTATGATCAAAGCCACAGATCGTCCATTTCAACTTCTGCCACACTCAAGTTCACACCACAAAATTCCCACCCACCCTCCACTAGAAAAAAAAAGCCTCCCTGCAGGCTAGCAGCTCACAATAAAAGATACTTTATGTCTCTATATTGCTTACTTTACATAATAAAGTTCCGGGGGGTACTGTCATGGGTCTGCTGATGGTGACTGGTAGCACGTTGCCCGAAGCACGGTACCGATAACCCGGTACCGCCATCCAGGCCGCTATGACGCCTCGTTGCCCCCGCCATGGCAGTACATGTATAACCCCAGATTTCGGCCAAACACTTGTCTCCGTATCGTTCCTTTGCGTTAAACGTGGACAAACTGTCCAGTCCTTGTCCTTTTACATTTCTTCGCACGAATTCCTCAATTTCGCCTGTGTTCCGCTGGACTCTGATGACGTGAAAACACAAATGATTGCTCCCTGCGGATGCGGCTTGTACTTGCAGTATCACTGGCACTAGTACCAGAGCCAGTTGTGTCGTTGGAAGAATACTCACTTGATGCTTCCTATCTACATAATTCTCTAAGTCTCACACGATCGCCTTAGTATGGTGGTGACTCCAAATCAACTCAACTCTCCGTCGGTCAGGGACAATATGGTTGTATTATCAATTCTTTCCTCCTGAAATCTGGGGAGGAAACTTTACAAATTCGCTGTTCTTAGTATGTCTCCGTTTTGTGGAGAGAACGTGACACGTCCACAGAAAGAGCGCCCTCAATGACAAGAAAATAGCGCCCTCCTCACATCATAAACAAATAACATCACATCATAAAACGTAATGGCTACTGTCAACATCGTAAAGATACAACACCACAGCGTAATGGCTTGTCTGGCATACATAATGAAATAACAACACAGTGAAATGACTTGTCTGCATCACATGATTGGCTAGCCTCATCACATAATTGCATAACTTCATCACATAAGGCTATAACCTCACTACATATTTGCATTACCTCATCACATAATGGCATGTCCTAATCACATAATGGCATAACCTCATCACATAATGGCATAACCTTATCACATAAGGCTATAATGTCACCAAATAATGACATAACCTCATCACGTAAGGCTATAACCTTACGACATAATTGAATAACCTCACTACATATTTGCATTACCTCATCACATAATGGCATGTCCTAATCACATAATGGCATAACCTCATCACATAATGGCATAACCTTATCACATAAGGCTATAATGTCACCACATAATGACATAACCTCATCATGTAAGGCTATAACCTTACGACATAATTGAATAACCTCACCACATAGTTGCATAACCTCATCACATAACAGCATGTCATCATCACACAAGGCTATTAGCTCACAACATAATTGTTTACCCTCATCACATAATGCTATAACCACATCACATACTGTCATATCTGCATCGTGTAATGTTTACTTGGGGTGACATATAGTTCTCAAACATCATAAGACAGCTATGGCTTTCGATGCGAAGGGAATTTCAAAATTCACCGTTGTTGCATGCTCGGCTGCTATTGCAGCTAGCAGTCTGAGCCATATGAATGCCTGCAACTTTCGTGTCTACCATGTCTATTGTAACACTGGCAGGTTAGCAGGTTTCATCGTTCTTGCGGGAAATGCGGACAAACATATTATTGATGCATGTTAATGAGAGAAAATTAGCGATTAGCGCTATTTTCCTGACGATTAGACCATATGAAAGAAACCCAAGATGATTTGACCGCGCTTCTGCGATCACAAGTCTATTCTTTCTCCATGAATGGAGTTGATTTTTCCCAAAAATTGTCAAGATTTTACAGAAGGATTTTGAAACAGGATTGAGGGTCAAGGGGCACGCTCAAATTTGCAGAAAAAATGTGGTTGGCCGGGGGAAACGACTATAGGCCGAATGCGGGAAACGTCCAGCACTCGACGAGACCAAGCAGACTTTCGCCAGACGATCTCCGTAAGGTATGAAGTCAACCGTTCCCTCTACAAACTTAGTATACTCAGTTAGAATTACAGAAACCGTGACCAGCGTCAGTAGCAACTCGGTCTTTATTCCTGTAAGTCACAATACTTACCAATCTGTATTTTCCAATCCCTCGGTACGTGTTCCATTCAGACAGGCCAAGTCTGACTCGGCACAACTTGAGTCAGACGACGCCTCAGGCTCAAAGTGGTATGGCTGGGCGGCTCCAAAGAAGCAATGTGGAATTCAATCGTCCTCGGAAAAACTGTCTTCGCATGAGGAATGTGAACAAACACTGTCGCTATCCATTGCAATAACTGCATGTGTAATTGTTGTTGGCACTTAGCTGCCGTGCGCCGCGTGTGACCCATCAACCAGGTCGTTTGAACGTGTTGATTATTCGTCCGTGATTCACAATGATTGGCTGATTGGCTGGGCAGCGCTTAGGGAGCATTCAGTTATTATTGCCGGGGTCGGGCCGGCAAATTCTTCCTGCACATCAGTCAAAATAAGTTAAACCCCCCTAGCCATTGCACCAAAAATTTGATGACCATCCCCCTTTTAAGATGACAAAAATTGCATGACCCCCCCCCCCCCCACATTGCTTGAGTAAAGCTGCACACACAAACACCTCGGGGGAGGGGGTGGGGGCGATAGAATCCAAAAATATAGATTCTCAGATTTTTTCAAATGTCCCTCCTTACAAACTCACAAGGTGTTAATGTTCAAATTTCCCCTTCTGACTTGCTGTAATTGTGAAATTGCCCCTCAAAAAGATTGGGACAGAAATTACAGGTGGATCGCAATATTTGTGCGCAAGCATGTGTGTACAAAATTTTGCTATTTGGATTTAATTGATAATCAGCTGTTGATAATGTTGATTCACTATACACAACTGTATATATGCATTTATAGATATTCGATAATTGGTATGAATGTACTTAATTCGAATAGGGTTGTTACAACTGGTATGTGGACAAAATATTTGACTTTAGAATTTCACCAACAATGTTCATCCACTATGCATGGGAGTCTACGAGGAAACTATGAATAATTTCTTCCATTACAAAAATAGGTAAATCTGTGTAATTATGAACTCTCGATTATTAATATTAGTGTACTTGATCAGACCAGGGTGGTGATGAGTGGATATGTGTGCAAGAAATTTGATTTTAGAATTTCTCCGAAATGTAGATTTACTATACATGGTTGTCTATGCGAAAACTAATTTTTTTTCCGATACAAAACTATATAAATATGTGTATTTATAGCCATTTGATAATTCATTTTAAAGTACTTCGGTGGATTAGGATGGTTGAAGGCTGATATGTGTACAAGAAATTTGGTTTTGGAATTTCTCCGAAGTGTTGATTCACTATACATTGGAGTCTATGAGCAAACTATGAATAATTTTCTTACAATGCTAAACTTAATTAATTTGTGCTTTTATATGTGTTTGATAATTGATACAAATGTACTTGATTCAAATAGGATGTTTGAAAGTTCAGATGTTGACATCAGGTATGGTATTGGAATTTCACCTAAAAGTATGATATCACTTTTCATGGTGCCAGTTGTCTACAGGTAACTGTTAAATACTGTTAAATAATTTCCCTGACAAACCTTGCTACATCTTTAATATGTAAGTAATAGGAATTGTTCATTACCCTCAGTGAGCTTGATTTAAAATAAAACAAGCCTCAGAGTTGCCAAGTCAAGATGTCCATGTGACAGATAATCATACTTTTGTTCAGATTTACTGTTAAATGACTTCAGAAAATGAAATCATGCAGCGAATCATTTCTATCTCCAAGAATATTTCTGAACACTACAACTGCTTTTTGACGTGACGGATACTTATGAAAATTAAGTGACCTCCCTCTGAGCTGTTTGAAAAATATATGACCCCCCTTTGCAGCTTTCAATTTTAAGGTGAGCCCCCTCCTGGATTTTGCCGGCCCACCCAGGCTGTAATAAGTGAACGCTCCCTTAGCTGTGGGTCCATGGCTGTGGTGTTTTCAGACGGGATTCCTGCCTTTTACGGGCTGGTTTTTGACTTTTATGATTTTAACCCCGCCATCGTAAAAGTCAAAACTAGCCCGTAAAAGGCAGAAATCCCGTCTGAAAACATCACAGCTATGAACCCACAGCTAGGGAGCGCTGCATGTTGATCATAAACGGTAGCTTGGCCGAGGGGTCTGCCGACGCATGAAGGTACCTCCATGGTTACACAATGTGTACAAAACACCCCAAGATTTTTTCCCCTTCAAGATGTTCTTAGAGGAGAGGCAATTGACACAGACGCATCAATTAACAGTAACCAGTAAACTTTGGGCAAACAAGACAAACTATCGATGCTATAGTGGCGTACGGTAGTTTGTAGTTTGTACACATGTGTAAATGATGACAATTTCTGTTTTATGGTTTCGTTGATAGCAAGGGGTTAGAGTTATTACTACCGTAATGACCACTGCGTTGACCAGCGATCACATGTAGCTTGCTACGTATACACGGTAGAAAATTCGTCAAATCCAGACTTATATTGGTGGACGTGGACGCGGAGGGGGCATATTTTTACTAACTGGCAACGGAATGCCGTTGTGATAGGAAATCTGGTAGCGGAAATAATATTGCTCTCAGTGCTCTGGCTGGTGAGAGATTGGGGGGAGGGTGGTTAATGCCATTCTACATTGACTTTGTATTTGTTATTTTACAGATGTAGTTGCACACACACTGCAATGTTATGACAAAACAGACTGGCAGTAGACGGCATGGGTGATCTAGGACAAGCATGACGAGTCATTGGAAAAGACCTGTACAACCAGTCACCCGGAGTTTTCATCTGTGTGCCGATGTCTGGGTACTCTGAACGGCATACTATTATAATAAATACAGGCGACATTGGGATGACAGCGATTCTGAGGCAGGGACAGTTAATAAGTAAGTACCATGTTTTTCTACTGACTGAAAATAGATAAATATTTCTAGTAAAAAGTATTTCGCACAAGAACCAATCTATTCGACTTGCCAAAGTAACACATTTTAGTCATCTTTCTACTCATTTACTTTTTTAAAATTGTTGATGCGGAATCAGGAATTTTGTGCGATAATGATACTGAGGCTTTCAAAAATAATGCTTCTATGGAAAATTGGAAAGCTTGGTGGAAGACTTTTATTTTGAAATTTCGAATTGTTTTGTGATTGGACAAATAAAACAGAAAATTAACGCATAATGTAAAAGGAAAAATCTAGGGTTAGTGGAGTTACCGAATGCCTTTTTTGCATACTATGTGTTACCATAATCATGGAGTTACCTCAATGCCATGATGTAAATTAGCCTTAAAACTAAGCTGTACATTTCTGTATTAACTCTACAGTTTCATCAAATGTACTGCTATTTTTCCATTGAATGTAATTAGAAGTAGGTGCAAATCAATCAACATATATATATATGACCAGATATTTTGATGTGTGTGCGTCTTTTTGTGGGGTCAGCATGGTTTCACTTTATTAGTGTGCTAGTTGTGTTTACTTTAATATTTATCTACAGGAGATATGGATACATAACATATTGTCAAGTTGTCTGTTGGTTTTAGGGCTACTTGGTTGAAGATGTCAAGAGTCATGTTGCCTGCATATGCTGTTACAAGAATATGGGAGGATTTGGGCTTGGAAAATCAAGGCTTTTGATTACCAACTCTATACATATTTGATGTGCAGTATGAACCAATAATTTCCATTCTAATTCCAGAAACCGATGTTGACTATCAGTAGGGCAAAAGCTGTTCAATTCAATGACAACATTTGTCATTGTCCCCAACAAGATGGTAGCCATATTGTTGCAAAGGGTTTTTTTTTGTTTTGTTTTGTTTTCTGTAGACATCTCCTCATATTTTGTCTTACATGACATACACCTTTTTCAAGCTAGTGTTTTAGATACAAAAAAGGGAGACCTATGGTCTTACCTTATAATATTTTTATTAACACTTGTCAAAAAAAATGATGCAAATATAAATGTCATGGTACAATTTATTTCAGGAGACACAGACTGTTCGAAAATAAAGAAACAACTGTTCTATAAAGTAACTAAGTATGTAGTCTACTGGCATTGTAGCAGTGACTGTAACATGATACACAGGGAGTATTTTAACATAACCTAATGACATCACTCTCTGCCAAAAATTCTTTGTTTATAAATATTGTAAAATGTGGATAACTTGCATTTTTGCTGAACATCACAATGTAATACAAATTATGTAGTTGACAAGGATCTTTGTGCATTAATTCTTGAAAGGCATATTACATGACAAATATATAAAATCTAATAAATGTAAACATTAATGTGAAATTTTCGGAAATAAATATGAATGTTGTGTAAAATTTTCAGAGAATGCTTAAAATCAGTTTTCTGCTTATCATTAAAACTAACAAATCATTTACATACTTGTGCCTGATTTCAGGAAATGCAATCTGTTTGAAAATATTTTGTGTATACAAACATATTAGACGGACTTTTGGATTGTCTTTTCACATCATGCTAGAGAGTTATTCTGCATATTGATCTCTGGTTGAATGAGCAAATCTGGTCCTGTGCTCCCGTATGAGTGTAGTCTTGTCAGGGCGTTCAAACTGGTGACACAATGGCTCAGGTTCATCCTCCATTATAGGCAGTGAGACATCATCTTCTAGTACCACGGTCAATTCTGTCATCAGATCCAGCACGTAGTCTTGTAAAGTAGAAAACACAGACATACTCGGGAAATGCTGGGAAATTATCTCAATTCTTGGCTACTTTTACACAACTTGATGCCCCTATAGTTACTTAACATATGCATACAGGATATAGCCACACATTTGTTTTAATTTTATATCAATATTAGCAAACACGACGATTAAATTACCATAAGTAATTCTCTCCAGTACTATCTTTAGGACATGGCCACCACATTTGTATTTTGGGAACTTGACTGTAAACTGAGGATCACCAGCTTGTGTTTGTGCCTGGCTTCTGTTTGTGTTTTCGTTGTAATGCGTGGCAGCTAGGCATAATCTGCAGTAGAAATCAAATTGAAATAATCTGAATTTGCTTTTCAAAAAATCCTTTAAATCCTTAAATGAAGGTACAGTCAATGTGATCACCGTTAACACATTAATTTTTTATGGTGTTCTTGCTATCAACATCAGTTTGTGATTACAAAAGAAAGATAAATTGTGCAAACATGAGTAGCAAATGCCTCATTTCATACTGTGTGATGTATGAGTTTCAAAGTAGAAGTTTTTAGCAATTTCCCCCCATATCCATCACACTGGAAAATGGTGTTGCGAAAAAAGTAGATTTTTTTATCATAATGACTTACCTTGAGGTAAGTCCATGGTATGAAAATGAATACATCCTTGGGGCAAAATGGTTGACAAGACTGTGGAAGCTCTCCAGACTGTAAGTCTGATAACTTGGTGACAGGTTTCTCACATCTTCACACTGTTTCTTGGTCATTACCAGCATGGTAAGTTTCTCGCATACCTTTTTACCCGTGCAAACATAAAGAACACACACATGAACATCATCAATTGATTAATTATGATTTCTTATGATTTATCAAAATGAAAGTACTTTTGCTTTCCTAAAATTTTATTTCCAATTTTTTTGCGAAAAAAACAAGATAGAAAAGGTGGCATGAATGATTTTATTCATGTACTGAGTAACTTACTTGGCTGCAGCTTTTTTTGTTCTCTCGCCTCCCCTCAAGTGGCAATGTACGCATTCAGGAAAGGGTTCGCCATGTCTGGTGTGTCTGTTCTGCATATGACCAACAAGTCATAGCCACTTTGGCTCTATTATGTATTCATCACCGTCTTCAGTGGAGGTGGCACACCAGTACATTTGATTAACAATACTCCTGCTCCATTTTCCTGCTTTTTCACAATCCCGTTCTTTTGATAAGGCAATCACTTTTTTCTTGAGACCTAAAAATCGTTGTAAAACGTAGATATGTTTTGTTATCACATAACAGGGAGTAAGAACAACATCCTCTTTGTTAGGTTGGATTTTCTATAATGACTTTAAATATTTTGGTTAGATACAAGTATTTGCAAAGTTGAGATCATCATTTGAAAAGTCACTGATTATGTTATTAAAATCACCTTTTGCAACATGCCTGACATCGTAACGGTGTTTTGCCTCTGGAAGTTCTTCTCGTAGAAATTTTCCTATTTGCCGATGCCTGTCAGTAATAATTTCATCAAAATCAATGTCATGGCTCTTTAGGAATTCCAAACTTCGTTTCAAACCTTCCTTCTCCATATGGTAGCTACCACTGATCTCATTTGACTGAAAGGGAAGAATGGTGACAGGTGAGACAGAGCTTGTGAGTAAAGGTATGTGACAAGGGCTATGATATCTCTAATGTTGACAAATGCAGTTTCCCCTGCTAAACGATTTCTGGCATAATATTTACTTCCCTCAAATCCTATAATGTTCTATAAATTTTGTACCTCAAATCATAATTTGGTCATTGTATCACATAAATATTGCTTACCTGTACAAGCTGTTTATCAATGACTTGATATGTTTGTAACTCCATCATGCTATATAAACCACATTTGGCTGAATGCCCTGGACTATCTGCCCTTCCGTCACCACCTAGCATCACTGGGGAGAAACCAGTCAGTGCATCAATAGCTGCAGTCTGCTTTGTTTTCCATACAGATATGATGGTTGGTTGCAAATATTTCGCCTGGTGATGGAAGAAGGTCCGTCTTGTCAATGTCAAACATCTCAAATGGTGAAACACTTGCAGTACCTTGCTTGGAAAACCGCCTGCACAAAGGATTGCTGCGGACAACAGAATATTGCCTGCTGGGCTCCTCACACTGCTGTTTGATGACAAATTAATGAGCCCTTCACCTTTATTACCTTGCCTTCAGTTTCATCTTGACATATCAGGCAGGAGTTGAATAGTTGAAGAAGGTTTGGCTCAAACATTATAAATTTTCTTTGTAGATGTTGGCTTTCCATTTCATTCCTGCAACAATAAATAAGCAACAAAAATCTATTTAATATTGCCTACATCTTTTAGACTGCATTCACAAAGAACTCTAGTTTTGATAAAATCAAAACTTTACAGATGCCTCTTTCAACTTACAAAACGTTATAATTAACAAAATACAGCCCCCATCCCACCCCAAACACACACACATACTTACAAATTTTGTGTAGAAGTGGATCACGTGTTTGGAAAGTAAACAACACTTTGGGCACATCAAATACATGTCACCTTTGTTTGTAAAAACAGTACTCCAATGAAAAAGTACTTTTTAAAAAAGATATGCCTTCAACTGGTACACAAAGTATAAGCACTTATATGAAATAAACATTGCATGTCATGATTTGTATTGCACACTTACGTTGCAGCTGTAATGTCAATGTCATCATCATCATCAACTGTATCGCCAAAAGTGGGCATGTAATCGGATATTTCTTCTTCTGACTCTGAATCACTGTCTTCAATTTCACCACAAACTGGTGATGAGGTGTGTCGTGGTACTGCTTTCACGAGTTTACATTGTACAAACTCTTCGGTGGACACAGGCTTTATGTTAGTTTGCAAGCCTGAGATATAAGAAAATAATGCCAAAATTGTTTTCTTTTAAAATTTTCCCAAGTGAAATTTCATTTACCATGAGAAAGAAGATCATAAATTGATAAGATACATGGCTCATATTCTCAGTATATTTCACATTTTACTTCATGATATCATTCCATACAACTAAGCTCAGAATTATGTTAAATGTTTTCACTGTTTTTTTATCACTGAATCCCTGCTACACAATGACTATAATTGTATAGTGTTGATGGCAACTCTAGTTAGGTGTCTCGACATTGGAATTTTACTAATTTGAAGCACAATACCTGTAGATTTTTTGAACTTAATCTTCGTCTCACAGGAAGTGGATTTTTTTTTGATGTCTTACAGGAGACAGATGTTGTTTGAATCTGACATATAGAACAAAATATATTTTCAATTGTCATGAAATGCACAGAATTACAAATGTTGGTGTTTGATAAAATTATCAGTACTCTACTTCCAACATCCAAGGCACTACACTGTAATTTATATTGCGTAATAATGCAATCATTACAGTTTGCAATTCAACATTCTAATGTGGAATAAAAGTTTTCCATTTATAGATAATAGATAATAGTTTATTTCTCTTAGGCAATGAAAAAAATGACAATACAACACTAATTAATTAAACCTAGCAAAATTCAATTAGAAAAGGACTGAAAAATAATTGCATTCCGCAACTAATCGGGATCAGCCTCACAACTCACTGTATAACAGTTTTCAAAATACTGGTAATTTAGGTTACACTGTTCCTTTTAGAAAATAGATAAGGATGAACCATTTCAGACTTGGTAAATCACTACAATATAAGAAAATAAATATAAATCAAAGCAATACAACAATTTCTAAGAAAAGAAATACAGGCATGACAAGTTAAAGTTACATTACAAGCCTAATAAGAGACACTTTTTCAATTTACGCTTTGATAGGTGTCTTGAATGAATAGCTTTAATGTTTTCTGGAATACTGTTCCACACCACTGGACCAACAAATCTTATTGAAGTCTGGCCTAATCTACTGTTAAATTTAGGAGGAGGAAGAATGCTCTTATTTTTAGACCTGGTGCCATAAACATGCTCTAGAGGGGAAAAATATGAGTTAAAATGCGGGGGAGTCTGTCATGGAGTGTATTATGAACAAAAATAGCGACTTGAAACTTGAAGTGCTTATGTATATCACGAATTTGAAGTTTTTTGAATAATGTAGCACTGTGAGAATAATAATTACTGGCTGATATAATACGTACAATTCGTTTTTGAATTGAAAGAATGTCATTAAGGTAAGTTTTAAATGTACTTCCCCATACTTCCAATCCAAAAGAAATATGAGGAAAAATAAAAAAGTGTTTTAGAGCATAAGCAATGTCGACTGTGGTACTATCGATCTCAACTTATAAAAAAAATCACATAACCTACAAATCTGTTTTTTCGCCTCCGCAATATGATGTCTCCACTTTAACGTATTGTCCATAAGAACACCAACGAATGATGTGCACTCAACTTCTTTCAAGGCAACGCCCTTCAAAGAAATAGATTCCCCAGCCCTATTTATCTCATTATCAGGCTGAACCCTGACAGTGTAAAGTCAGCAACTTCCCATTTGGTATTTACAAGGCATTCACAGGTTTGATCACAAATAGGCATGATACCTTACCTGTGGTATAACTTGCACGGAAGTTGTTTGGATGAATGCATCAGTCGTGATTGTACAAGTCTGGCATGCTGCATCGACTGTCACCTTGTCATCTTTATTGTTTCTCATGCACAGAGCTATCTGTTCACCTCCAGTACTCGTTTCCAGATCCGCATTCTGTAAAACAAAAAGTCCCCATACCAGGTTTGATTCCTCACATGGTGGGGCGAGGTGATCAAAGTCTTGCGTACGATGCCGTGTGTTCCCGGAGTTATACGAGGGGCAGTATATAAACGCCGGGACCAAGGCTGACAAGAAGCCACAAAAATCACAGCGTTCTCAATCATCCCGTGATCGTATCCACAATATACCGTGTCTCGGACGCTTTCTCGTGTTTGTGTTTCAAATGAAGAACAAAAAATTACATCGATTATGGAAAACTGCGCTAGGCCATCGTTCAAGATAGAAAGGGCAACTCTGTCCGGTGTTTTTATTGCAAATGAAAACCCGTTTGGTTTGCTATTTTTATAATCAATCTATTCGTAAACAATAATGAATCCGAGTTGTATCTGACACAGAACCCTGCAATATCATAATCATGCGTTCAAAATAGACCATACTACACAGCTCAGTCACTGAATCATAAGTTTGTATTCCTGTTTCTTCCAGTATTCCTTCTTGCGACCCGCGCGTCGTTTTGGTAGCGTAGACATCACCAACTTCAGAACGAGCTAGCATAGGCAATGCGTTCACTTGAACGCATTTGTCTCGACGGGAAAGCCCAAATTGCGCTGCTAAAATCAAACTCAGCCTTCCTCCTTCGAACGCATTGTCATCGACCTGATTACTACAGACAAGGCTGTATGGGTTAGGGCCCTTTAAATCCGTTCTCGTCGATTTTACGATTCTTGACCATTTCAAAGAGTCTTTCCCGACCTAAGCCGTGCATGCCTATGTAACACAGCGCGAACAAAGTCAAATTCAAAAAAACAAGTAGCCTGCTATCGCCTTCGGCATGTTCGGTCGTCACTGCTGGGTCACTTGAGGCTGATTCGACGTCGAGTTGACAAACGTCGCCGGCGGCAGCTGAGGTCACCATAATAAACAATTCCAGAAGTTGTACTCAAATGTCCGCGCTCGATCCACATCACAGCAAGCTCCAATTCATTCCTGGCAAGAATAATTCCCGAGGTTTCCTCCTGCTCCTCACATACCGCTATCTTCATAAAGCCAGCTGACAGAGTGTGATTAGCTGCCTGACTACCACACGTTTGTAATGAGCTAGTATCGCGACTGTGTGATAGTGTAAGTGCACTTGATTTTGGCGGGATCGTTCAAAGTAGCGAAATACTAGAACTCACCATTTTATAAGGAGGGATGAACATTGAAACGAATGCTCCGAGAATTCACGCGATCACTTTATTCTGATTTTATTTTAGTGATTAAATATTAGCAGTTTTGATTTCTAAAACAAGTATTTTTCTGAAGCTTTTTGAAATAATCATAAGACAACAAATCGACACCACTTGTCATTTCTGTCACCATAAACTTGTAATCGGAGCCGGGGGGATAGTCGTCGGTACCCTCTCATCCGACAGCGCCAAATTCATGAGACAACGAAATTTGAAAAGAAAATTACAACCATCCAAGAATCGTGGTAAACTACGTTTTATAATGAAGACAAAGGTCGAATGAGGAAAGGATTGTTTGGACGGTAAGATTTGTAAAATTTGGTAGACGACTTGGCCGTTGAGCATCGTGGTAAATGTCCAACGTGGTCCATTGAAATAATGAAACTCGATAAATTTGGACATGTTTTAGGCGTATTTGCTGTTCTTCCAGAATTGTTTTGATTTTTTCCCGTTCTTTCCTGAAATTCGGCATTTCTAGGACGGCGTTTGGACAAAACGGTGCTTCATTATCAAGGCAAACACGACTGCCATCAAGACTCCCTGCAAGAGTGGTGTACACTATGAGCCGAGGAAAACCCCGATAATTGATCCCGTGGTAGAAAAACTACTATTTGGATTTCTGCATCATTTACCCGAATACAAAGATGCGGATAACTATTTTCACTGTCATGATACGCACTATGTTCACAGTTGAATTCATTCAAAAAAGAGCTGAATACCGTGACAAACGCTTCGTTTTCGGGCGAGAAACGTACACCATGAGAACTAAGGAGTGTCGATCGTCTAGCACAGTCATCACGGTTAGTACATATCCGAGGTGCCGAACCTCTGCTCCAGTAAGACTTCGAAAAAGTCTATGTTCAAGACTAACCTATGGTAAAAATGATTAGACACCAGGAAATGATGGGTTGCCAGTTGATTTTTATAAGCATTTTGGCCCCTTATTAGTGACCGAGTTCTTAATTCATTAAATTATGCTTGTGAGTCTGGTCAGTTTTCTATATCTCAAAGACAACGTGTCATAACTTTGTTGGAAAAGCCAGGTAAAGATCGTAGGTATATTAAAAATGGGAGACCTATTTCTTTGCTAATTTCAGATTATAAAATTGCTACAAAGTGGTAAACTAGAAGGTTGGAAAAAGTTCTTCCTTTGAAAATAAATGAAACTCAAACTGCTTTTATTAAAAATAGGTCTATTGGTGATACAGTTAAGTTAGATGAAGGCATTTTAGATTATACAGATGCGAATGATATCCCAGGTATTTTATTGACTATTGATTTTGAAAAAAGCATTTGATAAGCTTGAATAGAGTTTTTTGTTATCAGCCCTTGACGCCTTTAATTTTGGTCCTACCTTTATTCAATGGATAAAATCCTTATACTGGATTTCTGTAACATTTCAAGCTGTGTAAGAATAATGGCATTAGTACTGGACATTTTAATCTTTCTAGAGGGGTTAGACAAGGTGATCCAATCTCACCTTTGTTATTTATCATTGCATTGGAAGTTTTACTTGTTTCTATGAGAACAAATCAGGATATAAATGAAATAATGTATGATGACATTGAGTTGAAAAATGCCTCATATGCCGACGATTTAACATGTTTTCTAAAGGATGTCTTGTCTATGGAACATTTATTTGGGCTTTTAAAACATTTTCAAATGATTTCTTGTTCAACAGTAAACAAGAATAAATGTGAGGCTATGTGGCTTGGAAGGCTTAAGAATAATACTTCTAAACCATTAGGGTTGAAATGGCCTGATGGTCCAATTAAGATTATTGGTAATTTCATATTTTCTATGATACAAAAATTGCTGCACATCTGAATATGGCTAGGCCAATTGAAAACTTAAATAACTCTCTTAATTTTTTGAAGATGAGAGGACTTTCATTTTTAGGGAAAATACAGATCATTAAAACCTTAGGTATTTCACGTTTTCTCAATGTTCTTAATCTGTCTGAGCCACAAACTGATCACTTAAAGCAGGTTAATAATTTACTTTTCTCCTTTTTGTGGAATGGCCCTGATAAGGTAGCACGCAATACTGTTATTGGAACTATTAAAGATGTTGGAATAGGTATGCCAGACATTTATGCTATTTATAAAGCACAAAAAATTAATCGGCTTCGTCGATTCTGTGATGATGACGTGTCCCAGCCATGGAAATTGTTTTTGTCAAAAAAATTAAAGTTTATTTGGGGTATTCACTTTCTTTTGAAATGTAATTTTGACATTAAGTTTTTGCCAATAAACTTGTCTGAATTTGAGCAAAGCATGCTTCAAACTTGGAGAGAGATTACTTTAGTCTCTAATTCCAAAAATAATTTTATCACTCAGTTTGTCTAGAACAACAGTCAGATTCTTACTGAAGGTAAAAGGGTTTTCTATAAAGAATTTTATGAAGCTGGTTTTGTTTATGTCAGAGATGTTTTTGACAGATGCGGTAAAGTCCGGGATTGGGATTCTGTAAAAAATAGTATTCCACAGTCTAATTTTATGAGGTGTAGTATAATTTATTCTATTCCAAGGGAATGGAAAGTTAATATAGATTTTTATAATGTGATAGAATTTGACACTGAAGAGGATACCATCTGTATCACCTTATCAGGAGTCTCTTATAGTATAAAAGATTGTAAAACAAAACTGTTAACGCAGGTTTTTGTTTCAAGGTATTTTATTCGGCCAAAAGCACAATATTACTTTGATCATGTTCTTTAGGCTAGACATGAAAATTGTGTTTTCATCTACAATCTTCCCTTTAAGCTTACTTTAGATTGTAAATTGAGGAGTTTTCAATGGAAATTGACTCATAATGTTCTTGTGACTAATAGTCGTTTGACTAAGATGATTCCTCCGAAATTTCTATCTGCTGCATGTACATTTTGTGGAAAGGAAGATGAAACAATATAGCATTTGTTTTATAACTATGAATTCATTTCAAACTTCTGGCAAACTTTTCTTGATGAGTGGGGTGATTTTTTTCATCTTGATGCCATACTCACTTTGGAACAGATACTTTTTGGTGATAGCTCCTTAACTAAATTATTGAATTTTATGTTGCTTGTTGCGAAACATTTTATTTATATTTGCAGATGTCAAACAAAAAAACCTAGTATTGTACACTTTAAAACTTTTTAGTGTGATATATACAAGACAGAAAGGTATATAGCTACACGTTCTGGTAAATTAGATAATCAGGTTAAAAATGGCGAGATATTTTAGAGCTATCATGAAAACTTTCGAGTGGACAGAACATAACTGCCATTTTTGGAATTTTTTGTGTAATTAAATTTATGTGTTTAAATATGATTTTCCACCTTCCAGCATCCCCCGAAAGGAATGTCGTGGGGCGATTTGTATGCGGATGTTAACATTAAAGTTACGACTGCAATAAAAAATAAATAAATAAATAAATAAAAATGATTAGATGTATCCTATAGAAAGTAAACTGTAAATATAAGCTTAGGGCGACATTTTATATTTTTGTGTTTCTCATCTCTCAACCGACCGTAAATTTCAGCTCCGACATAAATAATAAAAAAACTTTTTACTTTGCGCCGCCTCTGAGGCGATCATCCTAGCAACAGCACCACAATCATCAAATTGTGAGATTGCAGCGACTCAGACTGAAAGGACAGAGAGCACAGAACACTGAAGTGAAAGACAAGAAATTGCAGTGACTGAATGGACAGAACATTGAACCGAAACAAATACAGATTTTTTTTTTGGTACTTGTTTTTTTTTATCTCGACCGCCCGCCCCGCTCGAGTATTCCTCTGGAGATGAGAAAAAAAAATTAAGAGGGTCACCCTTATTATTCGTAAAGTCACCGTGTTTACATTATTTCAACCACCTGTTGTAAATCGCTACTTTTTGTTCACAAAGAAACCATATAGTTATCTTTTGCTCCACCCATTTTTATAGATTTTTCTCGGTAGGGCACATTCTTACTGCTGTCACAGCCACCAAAAGAACAACGTCTTCCTATAGCGAAGGTGCACTGTAATGATCATGTAGCGGAAACCCTAGAA
>LD355839.1:34290-44520 GCA_001465055.1 Ptychodera flava | reverse complement strand
TAATTTGTTTAAAATCTGACTTTTAAATTCTCTTCTCTTTGTTTTAACTAGACGCTTATATTGTTTCTTTAAATTGTAGCATGAGCTCCGTAATTCAGTATTATATGGGTCTCTGCTCAACTTAGTTGATAATTTGTAAACATCATTTTTTAAATTACCAAGATCATTGGTATACCACTTTGGTTTCCTAGAGGTGCTTAACTTCTTGCCCTTTTGTTCCTTTTTTCCCTTATAATGCGTTTATGGAGACTAGCTCCTGCTGTTTGATAACATTGCACAAGCTGTATTAACTGACTGTATTGTGGCATCACAATTTGTTTTGTTAAAATTATTAATGAGTGATGCAATGTGTGGATTATGTAATGCTTCATAAAAGTAATACCTAGAGTCGCTGTCCCATACAAAAGTAAAATCATTGCTACGTCTATCTTGATTAATTTTTATATTAGTATCTACATTATTTAAGTAGGCGTTAGTTTGTAACTGAAATTCAGTTTGGCAATGATCTGATATAGAAATGTTAAGTGGGTGAACCTTAAAAAAAAGAATTTTGCTAAATAAGTTAGTACTGACGATACTATAGTCCACAGTACTGCTGCCATGCCTTTGGTGACAGGTGAATTTTCCAATACTGTCTCCAATACATCTCCCATTAAGAATTACCATATCGGTGGCCATGCACAGATCTAAAAGTTGGTCACCATAATAATTTTTCATTGAAATATCCTGTGAATTTCGTTTTTTGAATGCAATGTCTGCATTTGATAAATGATAGTCGTCTTGTTCATAAATTGCAACCTCCTGTATATTCTTAGTGCGTGCATTGAAATCTCAAGTGAGAATAATTGCCCCCTTTTTTGAAAATTTTGCAATATCTTTTTCCAACAGCTGAAACTGGTTTGACTCTTTCCAGCTAAAAATACTTGACCCTTGTGGACTAAAATATAGGGTACAAATAAAGATATCATCATCTAAGTTAAAAAATTTACCATCTAAACGAACCCAAATAAAATCTTCAGAACTAATTTCCATCTGCGTAATACCAGCAGTAAAAATATCTCTAAAATAAAATGCAACTCCTCCAGAGGGTGAGCGTGCCTTTCTATGTTGTTTGGTTCTAGCTGAATGAAAATAACTATATTTTGAAATATTAATATTTGAGTCAACTCTTGTTTTTGTCTCTACTAGACTTAAAAAATCAAACCTTTCTAAACTACTTAAAAAACTGCTATCTCTAACTTTCTGTTCTAAATTTCCATAAATATTCCATGTAGTAAATTTCAGTGTACTTCTCGCTATTGAGGAACACACCATGTCAAGAGTTCAAAAGTAGTGACAGTGAAGTTAAGTATTGTGACATAAAGATACCTGATTCAAGGTCCTCACATATCTAAAGGACGGATGTCAATGATGTATTCAATTGTTGATAAAATTCAATATGTTCGTCAAAAACTCCCTCACGAGGTGCTTTCCTTTATCGTTATTGCTGTTGCTGTTGTGATTGTTGTTTGCATTGTATTTGTAATTCGAGGAGCCATTAGTGTTATACTCTCTCCCTCGATTGGTGTATTTCTTTGGAATGTGCTCTTCTCCAATCCTTGGATTTGGCTGATTGTTACCCATCTGTGTCAGAATAACTTTGTAGAGGCTTCTCTTCATGTTTGTCACTAGGAAAGCAGTGCCTTTGTAATTTGGATGTACTTCATCTTCAAACAACTCCAATCTAATATTATTCACTCTGTCTTGGACATTGTTTTGTATGAAGTGTAGGTTTTGTGAATTGTCACTCATGAAATGTAGAGTGTCATTAAATTCACTGCTGGCGTGATTGAAGGTATCATTGCCTAATCTCGGTAAAATGCTTGATATAAACACTTTACTTTTTGGATAGGTTGCTCTAGTTGTGTCGATTAGATCTTTATACTTCTTTTGGCACATGTCATGTGGTGTCCCGTTTGCAATGTTATTTGATCCAATGTGCAGCACAATATTTTGTGGGTCTTTTAGTTTGGCAGCCTTGATGAAAGCATGGGCGTCATCTATTCCTTTTCCATGACGTGTTTTCACAAACGTCTTTCTGATTGTTGAAAATTTTCGTGGGTCAATGTATTTAATGGTCGAATCACCTATAATTACCGTGTTGAAGCTCCCTTTCCTGGAATAAGCCAAAGAGTCTGAATGGGCTGGCCCAATTGATGTGTACTGTGTTGTGTTTGTACTTCCTCTGTTCACAGCTGAGGATGGTGTGGATATGTCTTTCATTACACTCTGGTCTGTGGACAATGATGATGAACTATCTGAGTGTTCACTGAAGCCAGAAGGGTTCTCAGAATCATAAATTACTGACTGGAATAGCAGTAATTCTATCATCTGTGTCATCTGATGGAGTTCGGATCTCAAGCTCCATATTTTGCAAGTGTCTTTTCTCTTCACCACAATTCAGTTTTATTGTTTGAGTTGAGACATCAACATTGTCTCTTTTCTTCTGTATATTTTCATTGACAGTGGCCTTCAAGATGTCAAGAATAGTATTCTGGGTCTCCTGTATTTTCATAATGTTCTTTTTAACAAATGCGACGTCTTTGTTGGTATTATTAATAGATGTCTGCAGTTTTCCCAGAGCTGCTGTCATTTCTCGCTGACATGCTGCTGTTAATTTATTCTGAGACACCCACTTTGTATGTAGATCAAGCTTGTCTTGTTGAATGGAATCTAGTCTATGTGAGAGATCAATGTAGTTTGATTCAATACCCTCTATCGTTTCCATGAAGGAAGATTCTTTCCGCAAAGCAACACTTCTTGCTTTATGTAAGAGCACTGACTTGTTTGGTGAGAGGCGTGAGGTGACAGGCGTTTCAACACTTAATGATTTAAGATCAACTTGTTGTCTTTCCCTTTCCTGGCCTGACGACTTCAACGCGTCAATCGAATGGCAAGAGATGTACCCAATCATGCTGGCCTGTTCAATTTGGGGGCAATTGTGGCATGGACGGAGAATTCTCTTCCATTGCGATAATACGTCAGTGGTCAGCATCTGGAAAAAACGCTCATCGCGCTGTCCACGAATAATGCGTTTGGTCAGAGCTATCTTCTTTGCAGCCGCCAAAGGGAACTTTCATGTCATGCTTGCTCACATAAGAGACACAGATAACACAATAGCTGATTCACTTTCTCGTTTGCAGATGACGAAATTCAGGCAGCTTGCACCAATGGGGAAAGAATGCCCGCCCGCTGGTAATCCGCCCACCAGTTCACTGACGAACCAAGTCACTCGTGGTCTATTCAGCTGTGGGACTATCGCCCCGTAGACGTGTGTACATAAGCGAGAAATAGACCACGAGTGACTATGGACGAACACCTTTTCGCCTGTTTGGGCTGCCCCCTGAAAATTGTCCCCGTGGAGTTTGATATAGGCAGCAGTCACGGTGTTGGCAGGGGAAGCAATCGCCTCCCACCATCCGAATGCCGTGGATAGCCGTCGGAAATAGCGCGGCCAACAGGTTCGTCCTCGACTCGAATGGCGGTACATTACACAATGAAGGAGAAAAAGCATAAATCTTTACAAAACAAATGCTGAGACCAAGATTTCCAACGTTGTTAGTTTAAATCTTTACAGTAATATCACAATCAAAATTATTAAACTAAATAATAGCAACGAGAAACCCGCTCGACCCCTCTGCAAGCTGGCCTTGCCACCCTCCCCTGTGGAATAACATTAGAGGAGCTAAGTGTTTTAAGGTAGAATGTGCATCGGGACAGATATTCGGACTCTCAAATTCTACAATTCTTTCCTGATCTACCGCTTGTGTGGGCTCATTTTGAAGCTCTTGGTGAAAGAAAAAATTTCACGGTCTTAGTTTTTCGAAAATCAATAATAATATTTTTCGCCATAGAGTTCAATAGGCCCTAACGTAGGGATGGCGGCCATATTGAATTTCAAATATCGATAGATCTTGGGTGATTTGTTTCTCTAGTCCCAAAATTTGCGTGGTGACCCCAAACTTTTATTCTTGATTATGAAAGGGTATGGTTGAAATATTCCTTGAGGAAAGTTTGAGCCAAAGTTTAAACCTTTCACTTTCAAGACGCATACTACCTTAAAATCAAACGTGTAGGCCTACATTTGTATGGTGTGAAAGATGTCAAAACACCGTGATAAAATATCCAAAAACAATTTACACTCTACATACTGATTGAGAAGTTGTGAAGTAATTGGAATCCAATATCAGTGATGTCAGACACAAAAATTGGTGAAACTGATGAAAAAAGTTGAAACAGATAAATACTCAAATCACCATAACTTTGCATCTGCATTTTACTCATGTGGCCGGTTAGGAAAATTGTCGCTTTGCTTGATGACAATTTACTGCATAACTGATTTTGAACGGTGAGTGGTGATATTATTAGGCCAAAGTAAATCAATTCTTTGTTTTGCGTCCACTCTAAATGGGAAAAGGCACGCGTCTAAGCGGCTGAAAAACACACACAAGAAAATTAACACAATGTAATTTTATTGCAGCAAATAAAAAATTGTAACAAAATTTTATTTCAGAAAAGCTAAGCGGTTATGTTCTAAAATTTCCTATTCAAATACACTGTGTGTGTTTTTCATGAAAACCTTAAAAATCTAGGCGGGTAAAGACGCAAAACAAAGAATTTAATTACTTTGGCCTTATTACACTGATAGGCGAGGAGTGTATGAACTACAACGCACAGTCACGTGGTTGAACTTCGTTTATCACGAGACCGCGCGACCGGCAGCGCGCTCTCGTTGGATCACTTTCTACGGGCATGCGCATTAGGCGTTCACCCCGCCGGCAGCATGTTGGGACTCAAGCCATGTCATTATCATAGTCCTCATTTTACGTAACCACCACTTTCACGTGTTCAGTAAGCCCATGCCACAGCACAGACGTAGTGGAGGAAGTTGACCGTCGTAGTCATTCGCTTCTAGCTGCGGTAAATCCATCAGGTTTCGAGGGTACATCGAACATGGCCACTTTTTCCATCGTGGACTATGTCATCTTCTCGCTGGTGCTGGCGTTTTCAGCCTTCATTGGTCTCTTCCACGCCTGCACCGGTGGTCGCCAAAAAACCACCAAGGAATTTCTCGTTGCTGACAAGAAAATGCGGTTCATCCCTGTAGGGTTATCGCTGTTGGCTAGCTTCATGTCGGCCATCGCTCTGCTCGGGACTTCCGCCGAAATCTACAGCTTCGGTACCATGTTTTGGATGATCGGTATATCGTATTTCATTATGACCCCGA
Source organism: Ptychodera flava (assembly GCA_001465055.1). Lineage (NCBI taxonomy): Eukaryota > Metazoa > Hemichordata > Enteropneusta > Ptychoderidae > Ptychodera > Ptychodera flava. The sequence continues at coordinate 39,254 of LD355839.1, read as the reverse complement.
TATCAGCACACTTGTTTTTGCCGGTGTTTTACCGACTGAGTGTTACTAGTGTTTACGAGGTAAGGGTCGATGCATTTTTTCCTCTCCATTATCAAATAATCTTTATTGACAGCGTGACGATAGCAGCACTTTTTCTCTGTGTGCGTCTTTGTGATCGTAAATGTGTACTGTATATTATATTTGAATGAGATTATTCCTGGCCAGTGACGTCAAGCTTTGAGAACCCATGTTACTATAACTGTAAACGTGTGTATTTAAAATGCATTGAATAATAACACTTGTTACGTAATCGCCCAGAACGCTTACAGTTTGGGCTGTGCATAGACCTGTACCTAGGGTTTGTGACATTCAAACTATTACAGTGCCAAAATAATGCATCCGGAATTTTGAAAAAGACACATGGTCTCTCCCGTTGGTAGAGGAATATTGTATGTATCAAATGATCAAATGTATGTATATTCGATACACATGACATGAATTATATGTTCATAGATATGAAACCAATGTTTAATGTTGATTTATTTTGTTCAAAAATATTCGAAAAGTGGTCCTTTTGAAAACACCATCTATGCAAAGTTTGACAACAACAATTACTATTGTTGAGGAAAAAATTGGTCAAGGGTAGCCTTAAGAAAGTAGTTCAGAGTAACCGTGTAATTTTTGCAAGGTTCATGGTTCACGTTCAGGTCAAGTTGGTCATCAATAACCGGCCTTAAGATAATGTTCTATATCTTAAGACAGGACATTTGAGAAATGTGAACAAACCGTAGATAGTCAAGATTTTTCGTCAATTTGTGTTGCTGAGACATATTTCCAAATTGTGAGTGTTTACCGAATAAATAGTGGTAGTGCGCATCAGGAATATGTCATGCTTCTGTTCACTGTGAATTTTATTATGCATATTTTGAGTGATTTGACTTGGAATGAGTTAATGTTCTTAACCTGCCCTCAAGCATTATTGCAGTAGTAACTCGGGATAAGTATGTGCATGTCCAACCATTTATGTAATTTCATGTTTCTTACAGATGGATGTATTAAGACTGAATGTTATCATACATATTGTATGTACATGGTTTGTCTTTGAACCATCAGATCTCCACCATCACCAATATCATCATCATTCTGATTAACCATCAGTATTATTATTTTCATCAGTCATCATCATCATCATCATCACTACCACCATCATAATCATCATCATTACAGCCATATAACAATAAAAACCCCAATCTCATGACCAATCTTATTTTCTCCTTTCTCAACAACATCTCAGTATCTCCAGTTAAGATTCTCATTGGCCGCAAGACTGATTGGCTGCTTGGCATACATTGCTTATATGGTAAGTATATTCCCTTTGTACACAATAACCAACATTTTGTACATGTAACTTATTGCACGGTCCTTCTACTGTGGAGGGACCGTGCTTATTGTAACACTTTGCAGAGTATTGGTTCATACTGAGATAAACCTGTCTTCAGTCCACTTGAAGGCATTAGACAAGGGCAAACATCCACAGTTTTATTTTTTCTGTTATCACTCACCCTAAAAATATATTTGAAATTGATTTTTTGTGTACATCGTCAAATCCATGTTGACTGATTTTTGTGAAAAAATAAATCGAGAATCATGCTTCACCTCTGCATCTCTAAACTAAGGAATCAAGTTTTAATGTACCAATTTTTTATTACCGAACTCCACATGAATGATAAAACTTCATTCCCTTGTATTCCTTGATCTGTTGCTTGATCTGTCAGCTTAACTTGTCAACATGTACTCATATTTCCTCTACCTGGTGGCATATTTGTTTTGTGTTCTGAAAAACAGCTTATCTTTTAAGCCCTATGTAGTTTTGCCTTCGTAGAGGATTACCTAATCAGTTGTGTGATATGATATGGGTCAAATTTTCCTTGCTGTTTTTATAATTGGTCAGATTAACCCTTTCACCCCCATTTCCCTGTCTAGAGGTCCAACTTTACCATAGAAAACAATGGGATTGGTTCAAACCACACTGGTGAAAGGGTTAAAACGTATGTTGCTACCAAAATTTCTATCAAATATGGCATATTCCAAGCCAGGGTTTGCTTTTAAATCTGCGAATTTGTTTAAAAATAATTTGCATCAACTTTTTTTATATCTCCGTTGACATTATGCAAATGTCCTAAGGTCTAGACATACTTTATCATAATACCTTATGTCATTTTACTCATTTATTTATTTATTTTTATTTATTTATTTGGCTTTATTGAATGAGGGTAGCCTGGTAAACTCCAGAGAGAGTTTATCTCCCCCATGGCCCTTGACATTACAACAAAAATATACAAAACCACAAAAACAATTTTCAAAAGTGAAAATACAAATAACCACATATAAAAACTGCCACATTTAACAGGAAAAACAAGAAAAAATTAAAATTCTGCCCAATATTGTTTTAGATAATTGCTTTTAAAAGAGACAAGTGTCTCAGAAGATTTGACTTCTGTTTTCAACTTATTCCATTCCATAGCTTCCTGTACTGACCATGTGTTTTTAAAAACATTCAATTTGGCTCTAGGGATATCAAACTTATTTTGGGAGCTAGCTCTGGTGACACGGCTGTGACCCTGATTGACATATTGGAACATTTCCGTCATATACAATGGGGCTATACCTTTCAAGGATTTAAAAACTAAACACATATTTTTGTATAAAATTTTATCAGGTAAAGGCATAATATGTAATGATCTAAAAAGTCCATTGGTCGGATAATTATACTTAGTGCCAATCATAACACGCACATCGCATTTCTGTAATTTGAATAACTTGTTTATATTTGCACTAGTTCCCCATGCACTACAACAATAGTCCAAATCGGGAAGTATATATGCATTATAATATGTTCCTCTAGTACTTAATGGTAAATACTGTATTATATGTCTAAGTAGAGCTATACGTGAATTGACCTTTTACAAATTGAATCAGTAATTGACTTCCAGTTCAAATGTTGATCTACAACCATTCCCAGAAGTCTCTTTTCATTTACAGAATCTAAAATGTTCTGACCAAGTTTACAATGAAGAACATTTCTTGGTAGAGGTGACAATCTCTGATGTGTGGTCATAAGCATGGTCTTTGTTTAACTTGTATTTATAACCATTTTATTTTGCATACACCAATGTCTTACTGATTCAAGATCATCATTGAGTGTTTTTTTCAATTTCTGCCAGGTTCTTTCCTTTTGCCATGATTGTAGAATCATCGGCATACATTTCAATGGTGTTGTTGACAGCTAAAGGTAAACCATAAAAAATATGAAAAAAAGGGGTCCAAGTATGCTACCTTGAGGAAGCCCAGTAGATATCAGTAAAACATCAGAAATTTGATCTTGAAAACAGACAACTTGTTTCCTATTTGAGAGATATGAATGAAACCAGTTTATAGATATCAAAATTATAGATAGATTTCAAGCTTTTTAAGAAGCACATCATGGTTCACCAGGTCAGAAGCCTTGCGTAAATCTATAAAAATGACACCATTTAGATCACCATTATCCATAGCCTTAGACCAGGTTTGAACCATTTTACATAAAACTCTCTCACATGAGAAACCTTTTCGAAAATATGATAATCAAATCCAGACATATTCTAGAGATTTAATTAGATTTTGTTCATTGCAAACTTTGTATACTGGGATTGACAAAGGACAATTTTTTCTCATTTCGCCTTCTGAGTACCTTCTGTGGTAAAGCCGTAGATCCAGGTAAATTGTTTGATCAAATTTACCAGGGTGTTATCAATGGTCACATGTTCAATATCTGTATCGAAATCTGTCGTCCAAATATCTTATCAAAATCAGTGAAATAGAAATATCAATCAAGTAGCTAATCTGCTAGCACATTTTAGGCAAACAAACTAGAAATGTTTACAATGTGATAACTAAAATGTCTGGCCTTGTGAACACATTCAGCTGATAAAGAGTAGTGTAGATACATTGCTCTATCTTTTTGCATTTTGTCTAATCTTTAAAGAGATGTTTTTGCTTCCCATTGAAATCTATATCATCTTCGAAAATATCACTATTTCAATCATTTGTGATGCATTCAGTCAATTGTTCACAGTTTTTCTGTACTTGCTCGTGGAGGACATGTAAGACTTGCTTATGAAAATTATTTGGTTGTTAAAATCTAAAGCTGTACTTTCAGTGTTGATGTTTGAAAATCGTTTTGTGGTCACAAACCATTTATACATAAGTTGCTTTTGATTTCAAACCATCTTATCGAAAAAAATGCAAAAAAATAAAGCGAATTGGGGCTTTGAATTAACATGCCGGACTAGCCTAAGTTGTCATACATAATGGTCAGCTCAACAGTCACTTGTACCTTTCATCGGTCTGAGTAATTGTGAATACAGGAAAATAGAGACCTTGATGACAGGAATCGCATGAGTCTTGTGTTCTCTTCCTCTGACCTTGGAGTAAACAAGAATCTTGCATAATGAAGTCATTTCATCCCTAAAACTATCAACTGTATATTTTTCAATACCAGCTTCAGTGAACAAAGTGTTTAAAGTGGCAGTGCCGGTTTGTGACAATTTTAGACATCCTATCTGGATGCTCAAAATCAATATTTCACCTTGAAATTGTAGAGGGAACATCTTCAATTTAGGGAAGAAAAACGGCATGTTTCAGGACATGACTCTCATGGTCCGACATTTCTTGATCATTTCTGATTTTAAGCAAACATCACGCTCCAAAAAGCTTGTTGTTGTACTACCAGTAGAAGAAGCCAGGCATTTACCATCACACTGTTGCCATGGTAAATGCTCGCTAGTTCTAGAATTTGTCAGTTTTCCCCTACTTTGATTACTATAGCAATGATGAAAGATGTTTGATATTTGAAAACTAAGATTTAGTGTGTTATTGAAATGCAAACTTCCCCTAACCTGTGGATGTATCATTGACATATGGGCAAGCGTCAGCATTATCTCTGT
>LD355839.1:22866-33518 GCA_001465055.1 Ptychodera flava | reverse complement strand
AAATTTGCTGCAAAAAAATTGTCCCCCAAATTTTGAAAATGTCCCCCAAAATTTAAGGCAGTGGGCCCAAATGTCCCCCAATCCTAAGATCCTAGATTCAACACTGCCAGGGTGTTATCAATGGTCACATGTTCAATATCTGTATCGAAATCTGTGGTCCAAATATCTTATCAAAATCAGTGAAATAGAAATATCAATCAAATAGCTAATCTGCTAGCACATTTTAAGCAAACAAACTAGAAATGTTTACAATGTGATAACTAAAATGTCTGGCCTTGTGAACACATTCAGCTGATAAGAGTAGTGTAGATACATTGCTCTATCTTTTTGCATTTTGTCTAATCTTTAAAGAGATGTTTTTGCTTCCCATTGAAATCTATATCATCTTCGAAAATATCACTATTTCAATCCTTGGCGATGGATTGAGTCAAATGTTCAGTGTTTTTGTGTGCTTGCTGGTGGAGGACACATAAGACTTGCCAATCGAATATTATTTGGTTGTTAAAATCCTAGGTGTACATTCAATACCAATGTTTGAAAATCATTCTGTGGTTACATTTCAGTAAGCATTTATGCATAACTAAGTTGCTTTTAATTTCAAACCATTTTATCGAAAAAAATGCCTGAAGATGACAGTAGATGTAGCTAATAGAATGGGGCTTTAAAATGACAAAGTAGACCATTTAGTTGTCATACATCACCGCTCACTTCAGTGGGCAGTTTTACCTTTCATCGGCCTATTATGGTGAATAAGGAAGAAAGAGACCTTGATGACAGGAATCGCATGATTTTTGTGTTCTCTTCCTCTGACCTTGGAGTAAACAATTATGAATCTTGCATAATGATGTCATTTCATCCCCAAAACTTTCAACTGTAAATTTTTCAATACCAGCTTCAGTGAACAAAGTGTTCCAAGTGGCAGTGCCGGTTTGTGACAATTTTAGACATCTTATCTGGATGCTCAAAATCAATATTTCACCTTGAAATTGTAGAGGGAACATCTGCAATATTGAAGGAGGATAAAAGGCTTGTTTTCGTAAACAAGCCTTTTATCCTCCTACACTAGCACAACAAGCTAGAAAGGTACTTATGAGTATACATAGAGCGAGTAAAAAGACAGGCTCTTTCTCATGTGATGTATATTTTAAGATTTTTGATGCTATGATTTTACCAATGCTTACATACGGTTCAGAAGTATGGGGATACACACAATACGATTACCTAGAAAGAATCCAATATCTAGCATGTAAGTTATTCTTAGGAGTCTCATGTAACACACCAAATGTTGCCATTTTAGGTGAGTGTGGCAGATATCCTATTTATCTGCATGTAGCGAAAAAGTGTGTGAAATATTGGTGCAGGCTTTTAAGAATGCCAAACGATCGCTATCCAAAGAAATGTTACCAGATGCTTTATCATATTGACAAGTCTGGTACGAGGTTAAAACCCACATGGGTACATCATGTGAAAAATCTACTTTATCTGTGTAATCTACATGATGTATGGGACAACCAGGAAGTTCTTGATGAGAGCATTTTTATGAGTACTTTTATAGAGAATTTTAAAAGTTATTTGTATAATACCCGGTACAGTGAAATATGTACTCTTGACAAACTTTCATGTTATGGGGACTTTAAGAGCTCACTTATACCTGAAAAGTATCTTTCCACTGTGAAAATTAAGATACATATGGTTATGCTAGCACGTTTAAGATGCTCTTCTCATCACTTACGAATTGAAACAGATAGAAAACTAAAAAATGATGTATATGAACGAATATGTTTGTTATGCGATAGGAACGAGGTTGAAAACGAGTACCACTTTGTTTTACTGTGTAACTTTTTCGATAGTTTAAGGGTGAAATATATTCCCCGTTATTATTTCAATCCTCCAACAGAGAGAAAATTCATATCTCTGATGCAATCACTTGATCCTAATATAATTCAGTGTCTGGCAGCATTTACATTCCATGCTTTGAAATTAAGAAAAGAGACTACTGAACAGTACTAAGATTGTTGAGTATGTTTTTGTACTATGTACCTGTCAATTTATGTACTTTTCTTCATGTAATGTTAGTGTGTATTGGGCCGATGGCCTTAAATCACTCAATAAAAGACCTTTGTCAGACTAAAAGGCTTGTTTTAGGACGTGACTCTCAGGGTCCAACATTTCATGATCATTTTCTGATTTTAAGCACACAGGCTCCAAAAAGCTTGTTATTGTACTGCCAGTAGAAGAAGCCAGGCGTTTACCATCACACTGTTGCCATGGTAAATGCTCGCTAGTTCTAGAATTTGTCAGTTTTCCCCTACTTTGATTATTATAGCAATGATGACAGATGTTTGATATTTTAAACCAAGATTTAGTGTGTTAGGGAATGCAATCTTCTCCTAACCTGTGGATGTATCATTGACATATTGGAGAGCATCAGCATTATCTCTGTGTTCAAACATAACCGTTTAATTGTTTTCATTCCAATATTTGGATCTTGGTATCTAAAAAAAAAATTGGTATAACTAAAAAGGACCATCATTTTTGTTAGAGACTTACTGGATGATAAACAAACATACTGGTATGATTTTGTTTGTTCACGACGTGCTTGTCATAGTGACTAGTTTCAGGACATGGGTAAAAGAATGTGCCAATTTTGGCCGCATAATGCATTACCAAAGACACAGAACAGTAGAAACCAGTGTGCAGTTATATCAGTCGATACAACCTCACCATCTTTTCTGAATCAACTATGGTAATTCTCATGAACTTGCTCTTGTTTGCAGATAATGTACATGGCTGTGGTGATGTATGCTCCAGCTTTAGCCTTGAATGCTGGTAAGCTCTCCCTATCATGTCGTTCTGATAATGTGTATTGCTCAGATTTTGTATCTAAAAGCAATTTCAAAGTACCATTCAGTTACCGTCATGTATGAATTCCCGCACTGATAGAAATGTTCCTGGACACTGACAAACATGAGTTCAGATGTTTTCCTCTGTTGGCATGTCTGTCCGAGTGATATCTGGGCGGATGAGAGTTTTGATTTTGAAATCCTCAAAACTGCCACCGTAGCAAGTTCACTGCTTCAGATTGAATTTACAAATGTTGTCCAACATCTATTTTTCAATGGATATTGACTATTGACTGGTTTTGCCTCCAGCAATATCTTCTTCAAATACAACTAACATGAACAGCTTTTGTCTGTTAGCACTTTGTGCATCCATTCTAATCAATCAATCAATGTATTAATTGAAATATTTATGTCATTTATTCCCTTTGACAGTGACTGGCTTGAATATTTGGGCATCTGTGTTGTCCGTTGGTGTTATTTGTACCTTCTATACCTCTCTGGTAAGTCTCTTGAAGTCCAAACTTAAAGCGACATCAGCAGCAACTTTCAGTGTGTTTTTCGTTACTTTTTAATAAAATTTTGTGTCGAAAGCACAGTGTCTGTTTATAAAATACGTTTTCTTGTTCAACTTGCAAAACTTATCCAGCTACTCGGTATTCAGCTTGTCAACATGGCCTGTATGTATATTATATTGAACGCCATCATTTATCATTAATTATATCAATCTGTATATTGATGGCGCAAATGCAGCGATCTTATTGGTCAAGACGCGAAAAGAACCGTGGTATATTGGCGATAAACTACGGCTGGCATTTGCGCGAGCTCTCAGCTTGAGCAAAGACCCGCTCTTGACGTTCCATGACGTTTCATAGAAGAATAACGATGAAAATATTATCAAAAGTTGAAGCTCCCCTAAAAAGAGAAATATGAAACATGTTTGATGGATTGCTGTCACAGGGACAATAGCTATAACTTTGATGACATTTTCATAATTTTTGTTTTGAATGTCAATCGCAAGGTTTAAGTTACAATTGATTTCTTGTCCAGACCAGAATGTACTTTTCGACAATAGCAATGGAGTTTTCACATATACAGGCTGAGTTGACAAGCTGAGTACTGTCACAACAGGCTTTAGGGAGTAGAATTAGAAACTGTAGTTAACATATCAAAAACAAAAATAATGAGAAAATCCTCAAAAGTTTCAACTACTGGACCTTTGAGTGTAGCTGTGTGACTGGTTGCATGCAGCTATGTAAACTTGTAGATGCAACTTAAAGGAGAGGGCATGAAATGATACAATTCTAAATGAAACTGTCTTTTACTTTATGTCGTTCAGTTTGAGAAGTCAGTTTGAACAAGGGCTGTCCATGGTATTTATGATATAAACTTGATCATGCTTAAAATCCTTGTTATTTGTCCATTTAGGAATCATTTTCATTTTCTCCACAGGGTGGCATGAAAGCGGTGATCTGGACGGACGTCTTCCAGACTTTCATCATGTTTGCCGGACTTCTTGCCATCATCATCCAGGGCAGCATCGCTATGGGTGGTTTTGGTGAAATATGGAGAATCAACGAAGAAGGCGGCAGAGTACAGTTCTTCAAGTAGGGTTTGACTGTCAATTTATATAGTGCATTTTGCTATGAGTATAATTCTTCAAATATTTCCTTGAAAAACTAATCCTTTGCTCCGTTCTGTTGACAGCTTTTGATCATAAGGCCACTGAGTTTTCAAGAAAAAAACCAAAACTCTTCTTGCAGAATTTTCCATTGTTAATGATATTCTGTTGCAAAACCAATCCATGACTTGTACGTTGTGATGAAATACTTCCTTGCAGTAGTCATTTTACAACCATTGAACCATGTTGTGAAGTAAAATTGTGTTCTCTAGAAGCATATTATCACAGAAATGAGCAAACTGTATGAGAAATCTATCAAATAACGGCATATTCATTTTGTGTTATATTTTTAGTGCATTTTGTTAACCACTTACTGACCAACCTATTGCAATATTGAGTGGATGCAAAAAAAAAAAGAATTTACTCACAACTTTTAAGCATTAGATACAATCAGGACAGCCTCAGATTCATCTTGTGTGTCTTGTTCTTGCATTATGAACTCTTTTTGTAGGTTGTATGATATGAACAATTACCCTAGCCTCATCAAATCCAGTTCTGATAGAACATCCTCTTGAGGAGCTCATCATGTGACATTGACTTTGATATTGACTTTGATATTGTCATGCATACTTTAAATGTGCTGAAGACATTCTAGGCTATCAAGATAATCGGTATTTCAAAGACAATATGGGTAATAAATAATTGATATTGTATTTTGTTTTGCAGTTTTGATCCAGATCCCACTGTCCGCCATACATTCTGGTCACTGAGCATAGGTGGTGCCATCACGTGGCTTGGTAACTATGGCTGCAATCAGCTGTCGGTTCAGCGCTACCTCAGTTGTCCAACAGAAAGAGATGCCAAATTGTGAGTACGCTCTATATTAATATATTTGAAATTAAAAACATGATTTGTTTTCTCACAAAAAATGCCATTTGTATGATGAATAAGATTGTACGATCGTGTTTCATCATGTTTATTCCAGAAGAAGATAACAAATTATATTTGCTTGAGCAGTTTTTATCACCAAAATAATTCATCATATGACAAATATCGATGGTACGCATTGAATCATGTCTAATGGACTATGAAACCTTGAACTTGCTATAAATATGGATATGTAAATATAACCAAAATATGCATGTATGGACACAAGTTCCCATATACTGTACATTGTATGCATGAGCAAATTAAGCTGTCGATCATGGCCTTGAAGCAAACAATTCATTGCGTTTATCACCTCTATTACTGATTGAATATTTATCGTGATTCTTGTTTATCTAGAATAAAATAAAAGTGAATTTTATCACTCCACAGAAATGAGAATATAGTATGTTTTCCTTGTACTTAGCAACTTACTTTCCGTATGTTTGAATTTCTGTTTATTTTCTCATTGCAGGGCCCTGTACTTGAACATGCCACTTTTGCTTTGCATTGTTAGTTTGATTATCTTATGCGGTATGGTGATATTTGCAGCCTTTGCCGGCTGTGACCCAATCAAGTTGGGTTTGGTCGCCAGAGCTGACCAGGTAAGCACTTCTCCTTGAGATGAAGCAATTGAAATCTTTACAATACACATTTTCCCCTTTGTCAATTTCAGGAAGTATTTTGCAAGGTTTTTTCCTGCACAGGAAATCACATGTTTTATTCAACCTTACTTCTCTCTCAGTTGGAATATGAAAGGTTTTGACTCATTGTATAATTGTAAAAAGTAGCTTTTTCATCAGAATTCCAGACTTTCATTAATCGTTCAGACAATATCTACTAGAGTCATACAATTGTGTATATTTCAAATAACTTACTCTGTACAATTACCTTGATAATGGCAAAATAATCTTTTTCGAAGCATCCAAGGTTATTTCAATATCTTTGTACTTTTAATGCTGTTTAACAACGTAAGTGGCTTAAATTTATTAATTCATCAAAATCTGCTTATTGTAATGTTTATTATGCTTAATATCATGTACAAAAAACTGCTGACAGCCCGTTAGCAAAAATAATATGCAAAATGTCAAATTTCTTGTCTGACAACTCATATTCAATTACATGTACCAAAGATTTTCATGAAATTTGAAGGCCAATCAAAGTCGAAGAAGACTGTATTGACAAATTTGTGCTTTGTGCGGTAGCAATGTGTTCACTAGCTTTGTGGAGATTTCAATGACCATAGCACCAAAAGAAGTCCCTCCATGCATGGCTGCTGCCATTGAGATCTTTTGTGTCATATTTTTAGTTGCTGTGCTATGAATAGCTCATTAAATGTACGGCATAATACATTGACTTGCCAGTGTGGTTTCATGGACTTACTGCGTCTGATAGGTGTATACAAAGTGGAACTTAGAGTGAATGAAACTGGCAAAGCTTGAGAGCAGCTTGTGTTAGATTCTTTCAAATTTCAATTTTATTCATGCTAAAGAGAAAATTTAAAATGACGCAAACGTTTTAACATCTTCTTTCATTACACCAAAGGTAAAATTTATGCATTGTGGGTGCAGAATTCTGACATTGTTGAGATGAAGAGTTGACCAGGATTTCATGAAAACCTGAATTATTCTCAGATCAAATAATGACGTGCTGATGTATTTCCTCACAGCTCCTTGCATATTATGTCATTGAAGAATTCGCCTTCCTACCAGGAGTAGCAGGATTGTTTGTGGCCGCCATCTTTAGTGGGTCGCTCAGGTACGATAAATTTCTTTCTAAAACTCCTTCAAAATGAGAACAGTCCAAATTCAGGAACTTGCACCGACTTATGTTTTACTGGCTTGACTCTTACATGCATAATTGCTATCTAACTAGAAGAATTTGAAGACAGCATTAAATTATATTTTATTTATCTTCAGGCAAATAAATCTGTGATAACAAGACTAGAATCAGCGAACTCTTATTTGCCAGTTGCTTTCAGGGGAATAAGGAATGTTCACCGCAGTGCATGTGTGTCTTTTTACTGAGAAACAGAATTCTCTCCAGTTTTTCTGCAAAAAGTATGATAATGCTAAGTCTGAGTTCATTGCAAAGTGTTTTCTTGCCAGTAATTGATACTGTTGTGTTATCATTGTTTTGATGCTCGCCTTCCTTTGATGCTGAGAAAAGAAATCTTGATATTTATACATCACCAGGGTGAAATTATCAAAAGGATTATGATTGAGATCTGAGCTGATACTCATAATGTGTAAAATGTGACTGATCAACGGTTGTATATATATATTGCACTATTCTGTTTTTCACAACATTGTCAAATAAGGCTATGTCAAGAGTAATTTCCATTGAGCAATATTCCACACTTTTGTGAAATTTTATATTTTGATCAGCACCTTGTCATCTGGACTCAACTGCTTAGCAGCAGTCACACTTGCAGACATTGTCCGTCCAGTTATCAAGGATTTGAGTGATCATCGCGCTGCCATGGTTGTAAAAATTATCGGTAAGCTGTGAAATGCCATTTACTTTTCCAACAGGCTTGTGATTTTCATTTATATATTTAGCTGGAATATTTGCTTTCAGATAAATATTTGCTTTCAACTGTTTTTCCATCCATGTAAAATCACATTAAGTTGCCGTTTGATGCTGAGCTCTATATTATCAATGTTGAATGTGTAACTCTTTGATCACAGTAATTTCCCCCCAAAATATCAGGGCAACATTTTACCAATTTTTATGAATTTTCTGTATTTTTTTTCAAGATTTTGGACCAATTGGACATAAATTTTCATGGGCTACACTTTTTGACCAAAATTTTGGCAAAAATCAGAAAAAAAATTGTCTAGATCTGAAAGAAATTGTTTGCGTTTTATTGTATAAAGGTAACAAATATAGACTTTGGCACTCAAAGGGTTAAGAACATTTGGGATTTATTTTCTTTACCCAGCATGTTCCTATGGTGGCATTACTATCGGCATGGCGTTTGCTGCCTCTGGTATGGGACCAATTCTACCCCTGGCCATAGGATTAATGGGTATGATAGGGGGTCCATTGCTGGGACTCTTCAGTATGGGTATTTTCCTACCCTGGACTAATAACAAGGTGAGTGTCAAAAAATTTGTTTTCTTGTAAAAAGAAATAACTAAGACTGTAAACGCCTTAAAAATGCATAACATGCCATTCATCAAGAACTATCTACAGTTGAACCAGAAAGAAACCCTTGTGTGGACCACCTGTGTTGGTAACATTTTGGCCACTTCCATCTCCCACAGTTCTCTATACTGAATGCAAGAAATGCAGCTATTTTATTCAGGTCCATTTGACAGGACATTGTGGCAGATTGCATTGAAGGAATCTGATTGGTTGAAAGTAACTGTAGCCAAACAGTCATTTCGTAAGATTAAATACAAAAAGTCTGGCCAAGTGAAGAGTATGAGGTACCCTAAGAAAAATATGTAAGGATCACAAAGAAGATAAATTTTATAATCTTTAGTTAAACCACATCATTATAACCAACGTAATTTCTCAGATTAATAATAAGATGTCCCAGCTGTGTGGTTGAAGTGATAAACATTCTTGTTTGTATGATTTTCCGTTCCCAGGGTGCCCTGGTTGGTGTGTTGTCTGGCTTCTTAATCACCATCTGGATAGGCGTTGGCAAGTACTTCTATCCTCCGCCGATCGTTCCCTTGCCGACCAATACAGACAGTTGCTTAGTTGAAGCCACCATGGCCAATGTGACGTTGGCGTACTCGGGGATAATGACAACAGATATAAGTAACATTACAATGACAGTTAATGCGGCCGCAGCAGCGACAAGGTATTAAAATGCGTCATTGAATTCCTCTCTATTCCATGCCAGCATGGGAATATATTAAAATCTGACAGGTCATACCTTTTACATATAGTGTCAACTGGGGTAAGATCTTTCCCTTCTACCCTTGCTAAGTCAATTGCAACAGTTAATCCATTGTGAATACCGTGCCAGGGCAGTTTCGATTGCATTCTTAATTTATTGTCTTTATTACAATGTTCGTGCTTATAAATGCTTAATAACTGCTAAGTCCTGAAAACTTTCTATCAAGTTATCAAAGATTCAAAATTTTTATGCCCCCCCCCCAAAAAAAAAAATTACTCGTGGGTTGTACTGTTTCTTGTGTTATTTTTGGGGTTTTTACCCATATATGCATACTCCATTGCACCATTTTATTTTCGTTCCAGGCCAGCCTTTGCAAAATTTCACAGCATATCATATCTATGGTACAGCGCCACCACAGCCTCAATCACGATAGTGGTTGGTGTCATTGTTAGTCTCATCACAGGTGAGGGGCATTATTAAACACCAATAATTTTCCTGAGCATTACAAACCATTTCACCCCGTAAGATACCCATTCAACCACCTCCAGAACCCAATAATTTCATTGTGTACACTAAAATTCTGATATCCATGTTAAACTAAGTACTTTCAGTCAGGAATGCACTCATGAAATATATTTTGCGTGGTCCAAAAGAACAGAATATTACCAAGGCCTGTTTTATTATATTTTTACTTTCCTAATATAAAGACATTTCTTCTAAAATTGAGGCAACTTAAAATTTAAAAAAAATATCATGGGAAATATTTCTGTCTGTGATCTTGTTAAATTATTTTAGATTACGTGTTTATCTGTATGTTAATCAGAAAAGAAACGTAGCTATGAAATACATCTACTCATGGATACATATGTCACACGTTTTCACCAGCTCAGAGTAGAATCTTTAGATGTTTTAATTACAGTCTTTGACATTTTATTCTTTGTTTTTTTCCTTTCAAGGATTTAATCGTCTTGAAGACATGGATCCGAAACTCTTGTGTCCAATCTATAAGAAGGGATTCTTCAGAAAAATATGTGGAAATCTGGGCAGCAATGTTACGGTATGTGTTTTAGGGCACATTGAATTCTGGATAAAAGAGCATGTATGACACTAGCTGAGTTCTGTATGGTTTAAATTGGATAGAGCAGACAAGTGTCAAGTTCATCTCCTATAAATTACCAGTCCTGCTTAAGGTGGTTGGAAAGGCTATTTTTGCACCAATTGTTTTCTCAGAGTTAATGTCAATTTTCAAGTGTTAGAATCAAGATATTTAGTTCAAATTTTCAGGATAACTCCCTCAGTTAATATCGTCTCCAAAGAATATAAAAATTGTATATTTGCAGCCATGATTTTGAAATATGACACCAGTAAATATTAAAATTTAATTTTTCATATTTTTTTTACATATTTGAAT
>LD355839.1:12662-22855 GCA_001465055.1 Ptychodera flava | reverse complement strand
TTCATTGTGTACACTAAAATTCTGATATCCATGTTAAACTAAGTACTTTCAGTCAGGAATGCACTCATGAAATATATTTTGCGTGGTCCAAAAGAACAGAATATTTCCAAGGCCTGTTTTATTATATTTTTACTTTCCTAATATAAAGACATTTCTTCTAAAATTGAGGCAACTTGTAATTTAAAAAAATACCATGGGAAATATTTCTGTCTGTGATCTTGTTAAATTATTTTAGATTACGTGTTTATCTGTATGTTAATCAGAAAAGAAACGTAGCTATGAAATACATCTACTCAGGGATACATACGTCACACGTTTTCACCAGCTCAGAGTAGAATCTTTAGATCTTTAGATGACATTTTATTCTTTGTTTTTTTCCTTTCAAGGATTTAATCGTCTTGAAGACATGGATCCGAAACTCTTGTGTCCAATCTATCAGAAGGGATTCTTCAGAAAAATATGTGGAAGTCTGGGCAGCAATGTTACGGTATGTGTTTTAGGGCACATTGAATTCTCGAAAAAAGAACATGCATGACACTAGCTGAGTTCTGTATGGTTTAAATGGGATAGAGCAGACAAGTGTCAAGTTTATCTCCTATAAATTACCAGTCCTACTTAAATGGGGTAGACAAAACAAGTGCTAAGTTAATCTCCCTGAAATTACTAGTTCTGCAGTGGAGATATGCCCTCCATATGAAAACGTCTTCACATATTTGATTGTCTTCAGATAGATACGTGGATTGCAGACTATTCTTAATGCATTACTAAAAAGTTTGTCTCCAAAGACTGTTGATGAAACTTCTGAAGAAAACAAAGTCAAGAGGAAAAGTAGTAAATGAGAGTAGAAAAGTATCATCTTGTGACAAAATGATTTCGAAATTACAGACGTACAAGGCATTTATTTTGAAATTTGAACACCACAAAAGTGTTGCACAGATATGAAATCTTCAAACCTGTGTTGTTTTGACATTGTGCAACTTTACTCTCTCCCTAGGATGACAACGAGTACAGTGACTATTGTCGGAAAAATCTGAATGGAGACTTGCCGGATCAGGAAAGCTTCCTGCCAAACTCAAGTAATGGCGTTGAAAAGAAAAAGAGTTTTAATGAAACTTCAGTCTGACACACAGCAATGACCAGTGTTTGACTTTCTCTACAAACTTGCCATGGACTCTGAACTTTTGATATTTTGTATGATGGTGGTTGTCACCATGTCAAAAAATGACCTCTACATTGTATCCTCTAGCATGGAATATCCGGCATGGGTTGTGGATATCTTATGGATCCCTGAATGTCTTGTCTCTGCACTCATCCGGAGTTCAGAACTCCCTTTTTCATGTGTGTCATGAGTCCTTGACGAAATCAATGCAAATAAATCAAAAGGTGCAACAAAATGATATTTATAAGTTTTGAAAACTTAGTACTAGTCTGAGTGAATGACGTGGTGATTCGCAAAACTTTATAATACGCTGATAGTTTTATTCAAATGTCTGGCTCGCATTTATACAGGAGTGTTTACAAGGACAGCTACCAGGTGTCTAAGGAGGGTGACCTTTGACCTGGCCCCAATCTCTTATTCATTGCTCCAATGAAAACACAAGTTTCAAGACTGTTTGAGATGAACATTTATGTTTGTGGAACATGTTGTAGATGTGACGTAACTGTCTTTTCTTTTCTCTCAATGCCCTCAGGGGATACCAGCCCAATTTCTATTTACCTCTTTTAGTGCTATGGTTTGGCCCAACATTGTTATCAGTGGTATTTTGGACCTGTTTACAGGGCATTAGGGGTGGACAGGTTAATCCAGGTACTCTTCAAATGATGCGCACCGTAGATATGAATATTCATATCAGCTTCCATTGTGCAGTTAGTTACGGTCACTTGTGTCAAGTGCAACACAGGATGATCCCATGCTGGCGCAAGGCTAGAGATCCACCGTTGCTAGGCATAGGGACTGAGGAAAGCATGATAGGTTATTTACATCAGTGTCATAATCTCAAATCAACCATTCAGTCAAGTGTTTTGAACAGCAATGAACTACCACGTGTTGAGTTCAGCAAAAGTGTAATGCAGTTTGGAAATCTCTGATAAGAGGAATTAAAACCTCACATATTGCATCATGAAATAACTGGTGAGGAACAAGATCATGAAGCTATCTTGCAAATTTGTATCCTGTATTGTGGTCAGTTTTTCAGTTCAACTGTTGCCAATAGAAGTATCAATGGCAGATATTTGAGGTATTTTGTGAGAGAAATGAATGATAAAAAACAGAGAAAAGGAGGAAAAAATGTGCCGACAAAAATTTTCAAGGCTGAGTGACACCTACAGCAAGATTTCACCCAGTTTGCAAAGATCTTGATTCTGCCATCAAAATTTATTGAACCGACAGCCTCTTCAAAGAGAAATCTCCATCTAATGCTGGAAGCATTACAGATTACGGTAGCATGAATTTGTGCAGATACTATGATGTGTACGACGAGTAACATAATGCCTTAGTGTGCATAGCTGGAGATATTGAATCCTTGTTATGGGAGACTATTTGTATGTACCTTGGTTTACTAGCTGCATGGTTTTTCCTATGTATTAGAAAGCAATAGAATTCCAAAATTCCTGACTCAGCATGCTCAGGTTGACCTCTGGCACCAAAGGTCATCTGCAGTGTCATTCGAATTCTTGGCATCACCAACCTTACCATTCAAATTTTGGACATAAAGGTTCTCTTGCCTTCTTCTGTGCAAGAACCATAAATATTAGCTTTAGTCAAATGCAAATGTGCTACGTGTATGAAGTATGTATATGAATGCATCATACACTCTGTGCTATTTATTGGACATGATAATACCGGTATTTCCTCCAGTTTATAGATGTCTGGAGGTCAGAGCATCATGGACATACACAATAAATGAGTTATCTTTCTCATTATCATGTTAACAAATACAGTTCCCACTGACTTAGTAATTTTATGGAAAATTATAATGGAAGCAATACATTGAAAAAGCAATATAACAACACTGAATGTTGTCTTCGATTATGCATTGTATCATGAACATAAGTCTGCCTGTGAAAAAAGTACTGGAAAATTTCTCTAAAAATATCCACATTTAGGCAGACTGTGCTCACAGATTATACAATGCAAGATCGAGGCTCACAGATAGTTAAAAGTACCTGCCATACAGTTCGTGTATAACGATTCTACCTTTGAGTGTGTCAGAATTTCTGCCTGAATTTGTGTAAAAATTGCTTCTTATATTTTGTTTTGAAGGTGGCAAAGTTTTGATGATGCCACTAACTTTTATCACCTTGTATTTTAATATTTATTTTTGAAATTTTTATTCAACTGTCTCCACATTATGTTTTAAGAAAAGAGCACAGGGAATCTTTTCATTATATTGTGTACAGTAGTGTGACAAAACTTCAAACTTTACTTCATAACAAGTGTTTTTTTATGTTTTTTTGTTAAACAGGACACCTCGTCTTTCACCTTTCCAACGAGCGTGTTCACATAAGCTGACAAAATCTGAAATTGGTGAATTAAGTCATAAACGTGTTTACTCAATAGTTCCAAGTTTGTTTAAATTCACAGGAAAATGAATGGGCACATACCGATATGGGGTGACCTAGCGGACAAGGAAACATATATACTCTGAAAGAGTGGAGGATATCTTTGATATATGACAGTATTCACCTACCTCAGAATTCTGACTGAAATTTAAATTATCAAACAGCAGGCTTAAGGTTTACATAGAAACTGAAATCTGGTTTTTATATTGAAAAGCAAATGTTGTGTTAGTGACTTATTAATACAAGAAATGTTATAGTAAAAAACAAAAACCAAGATTTGGCAAACATCTGAGAAATGTTCACTCTCATCCTGCCTTTATTTCTGACAGAAAAAAATTGTCACAAGTAAAATAGTTATTTTGTCATACAGTTACATTAATAACAGGGTAATTTCAGCAGTATGGATATGACTGATAATGGTTGTCCTAATTTATGTACATTTTTCCAATCTTTGCATGAAACACAAGCCAAGGGAGCATCAATGAAAGAAACTCAGGAAAATAACAGTTATTAACCCTTTGAGTGCCAAAGTCAATTTCTCACCTTATGAAAATATAATCAACTTAATTTTTTTTCAAAATTTTGATAACAAACTGTAGCCAATGAAATGTGATGTTCATTTGGTCCAAAATTGTCAAAAAATTACAGAAAAATTCATAAAAGTTGGTAAAAGTGTTGCACTAAAATTTTGACGGGAAAAAATTACAGTGCTCAAAGGGTTAACAGATATAAACATTTTCAAAGACCATTAATTCTGTTGTAAATAAACATTACAAATTGTGTTACATGCAATAAATAGAAACTATTTATGTCATACATAGATATTTTCTCCACAAACAACCATATCATGAACTATTTGTTTTCAGCTGTTATGCACTCTGAATGTATACAAGTCATCTTCTCTGTGAGTTAAAAGAAAATTTTTGAGCAAATTTTAACATTCATTGTCTAACAGAGTTATATCAAAGCAATTACATTAAGGATATGACTCTGAAATTATTCTGGGTGCTATGAGCATGTCACAGGTAACATGAATTTGCTCATACTCTGTACAGGGTTTATTTAAAACGACACAGTTTTCCTGCATGAATTTACCTCCGTATGTCTGTAGGAAACTTGATACACTTTTTTCCAGAAAAAATACAGGAGCAGAATTACATTTCCCACAGTTGGTATGAATAACATTTTGAGTATATTTGTGTATTTCTGAAGGAATTGTTTTGTTTAGATCAAACCTGCTTTTGTGTTTGTAAAGTAGAATCTTATATACTTTTCAAAGCCAGTTTCAGCTTTGCCCTAAAAAAGTTGTAAGACATAGTCCAACTTGGGTCAAGATGTACTTTCTGTATGACAAAATATTTGTCATGCAAATTTTATATTGAGGGTTTATTAGTTTTTGAGAGTTTCTGTATCATTTTACATTTGATGCTTCACTTTAAAACATTACCACATTCAATTGGGATGAGATTCTTTGGTAGTCAGAGCATTATTCTGCATTGTGTGCTTTTTAACCCTTTCACCATCATAGTTTAGCCCAAACCCATTGTTATCAATGGTGATTGTGGACCTGTTTACAAGGAATGGGGGTGAACAGCTTTATCTGCACTTGTGTCCTTTGATAACAAAAATTGTTGTGAAAGCGGGAAGATTTTGCAGATGCTCCCCTATGTACCAGTACATCGATCAATAACACATTACAGCTGGGGATAACAGCATTCTTACCTCACCACATAAACTCAAGTACATGCCGGTGCTATGACAGTGACACCCCCTGAATGTGAACCCCACACATAGTTAAGCAATAATGTTTATTTTACACACTCCAAGCACATAATGTATGAAAGCAAACTTTGCACAACATAAGCCAAGAACATAATGGAGTGCCAAGTTTGCTTGAGTCAATTATGGCTTGGGAGGCCCTGTACATGATTGCTATTATTTTACAGTTTTGGCATTGAATTTGTAGATGCGGGAAGTACACAGGGTCATAATACTGGATACGGTAACGTGATAACTTGGGCAGATGATGTCACAAAATTCACTTGTAAAATTCACTGATGTTAGTATTTTACTGTCAATCATGGGTAACACTTTGCATGAGTGACATTGGGCATCAAATAGTAAGGAATCTATTCCTAGAACTATGTGGCTTCCGAGATGTAAACTTCAGTGCTTGCAAAATGACCACAGTAGTGTTTGTGGTGCAAAGCAGACGTTATTTATAGGATTCAAAGCAGGAGAAAAATTTGGTCAACTTTAATGAGAAATAGAAGCAGATTCTGTCGCAAACTTTTGTCAGATGGATGTGAGAGGAGATTATCACTGCTATGAATACATCGGCTTCTGTTTTAAACTTCAAGTACAATATAAATGTAAAAAAAGGTGTCCTTGGTTTATATTATTAGTGTATGTGGTGAAATAAAGTATATATTATAATAGAATCAAAAGTTTTCTCCATTTTTGTAAAAGCACTGTAATTTGGCAATAATTTCTACACTTTTAACTTACTGTTAATGTAGTCAATCCTTTTGTTATAGATTTTCATATGGCATATGGTTTCGTAATTTCGAAAAGTACCCTTTGCATTAGATGTCACATGATAGACTTGCCGAGGATGCGCTCCGGGTACGGTATGTACCACAGACATTGTCCATATTGAGGCAAAGTGGCATGGCATGGGTTCAGTTAAATGATCATGGAAGATGTGAAAGGATATATCACATTTTGTGTCTACCATTGTTGTGATTTTAAGTGTTTTCTGCTGTTTATACTAAGTTTTGCCCTTCGCCTGGTGTGTTCTTTGGAGCAAGATTGCACCCACCGGGCCGCTTGATAAAGCGCCACCTACGACAAGAACTTGTATCACCTTTATCAAACTTTGACCTCCATTGGGCAATCAAAATACTACACTCCCGCCAAGTGCTGCTGTACTATCCCGCCAAATTTGAAGTGGCAGCATTGTTTCCGATGCCGTGTTCGTCTCCCAAGCGTCAAAAACTTGAAATGCCGAAGTCAACCAAAATCCTTAAGTTCGCTAAATTGACAGAAAATGCATTTACACCAACTCGAGGATCGAAACTGGCAGCTGGCTACGATTTACGAAGGTGAGAGGCATGCGTATTTTTTCTCTGAGCACGGTGGAGGGACCGAAAGAGAGATCCACGTTGCTTTGGTAGCTCCATGGTAAGGTTGTACTAGACTAGAGAGGGAGTGTGGTGTTTCATAGCAGAGTGTAATACAAAAGCACTCAGATGTCACGAGCTCGAAGATGAACACCGTTTTTTAGGGCACTGCACACCAAACTTTTCCGACCGCTTTGCTCTTGTCTAGGAGTAGCTGCAATAATTCATTGTAGCCCTCGGTGAGCTGGGGCGTCTTTCCAAGCACAGTCCCTCCAGTGTGGGTGGAAGAGGGACAAACTGCCATCACACCATGAACTCAAGGATAATCCATAGAAACAATGTGAGGGATAGAGGGCCTGGGCCATGTTGTTGCATAGACGTAAAAAGAGTCCACTGTCTGCCTGAGGAAAAAAAAAATTCTGTACCAGCTTTTTATTGTACAGTGTTACAGTCATTCTTATAGCACAGGGACTCATAAGTGGTTATTGAAGTCAATATTACAGAGTTTTTCTTTCTTTTTAAATGTTACAAATAAACCATTGCAGCTGAAGAGCACAACATTTGTGTAGCTGTCTTTTGTGTAGCTTGTATTGGCATGTATAGTGCGTCCTCGTATGTTTCCCCCAGCAGCTGCAGGTAAAGACATAGACAACAATGTTTTATGCAATGTTTAGTTTTGTTCTTGCTATACTGCACTTTCCGAAGTGTGTTGTTATGCAATAAAGTGATTAAAGAAAGTAAATGTGACCTTTAGTTCCGTGACCTCTAGCCATGCCTATTTCCTGCCCTGCCCTCGCTATGCTTACTGTACTAATTTACAGTAAACACAGCGACGTCTGTACGCATGGCCAGTAGGCATGGCCAGAGGAATTGGCTGGAGGGGTCACGGAACTAAAGGTCGTATTTACATATGATCACACACCCCATTTAGGGGGCACTATACATGCCAATACAAGCTACACAAAAGACATCTACACAAATGTTGTGCTCTTCAGCTGCAGTGGTTTATTTGTAACATTTAAAAAGAAAGAAAAACTCTGTAAGATTGACTTCAATAACCACTTATGGGCCCCTGTGCTTATAGCTGTTATATCGCAGCGGTACTTGTGGCATATCGGACGCGCTCGGGTCATTGGGGTCATCGCCGGGACTGTGGCGATGACCAAACCAATGACCCGAGCGCGTTCGACACACGCCACAAGTACCGCTGCGATATCACAGCTATCATTCTTATTACTTGATATGTACTTGGAGGTAAAACAAAATGCTGTGTTGCATTGGAGGGACCGTTGTTGCAGCCAGGAATTTTTAACCAGGCAGGGGACACTGTCCCCCTACCATTTATTTTGGGGACGACATGCATCAGTTTTCAGTCAAATTTGTATCATGCTTTAACAAATTAGTTTCACAAAAAATTCAAGCTAACGGAAACTTTAATTTCAGGCAAATAATTGTAACAGCTAATATACTGTATCTGCTGCCAATCAGAGAGTTCACTAGAACTACAAGCAAGTTATAATATCAAGTGTAGTACCGTACTCGTCCGAGTATAAGCCCCTGCTCGTGTATAAGCCCCCCTACTGATTTCAGAGGATTTTAGAAAATGCATTACATCCGTGTATAAGCCCCTACCCTAGTGTAACTCAAATACAGAAAGGTTAGGAGAGTATATTTGGTCATTTAACTTGGCAAAATTACTTTTAGATAATAAAGAAACCATTAAATGATGTTAAAACAATGGGAAACTGGAGTTCCCTTGACAGCATCGTAAGGAAAATGACACGTTTTCCCAGTACTATCTTGATTCTTTGACCCTACTCACCCCCGTCGCCTAAATAGAATGGTCTCACTCACGTCGGCCATTGTTCATTTTCATGCACAGCCACGATGTTTTCATGCTTGAAACATGCAGTTTCTTTTGTTTGAAGCAATTATCCTTTCATTTGTGAAGACTTTTCCTGGTGACTATTACAATTTTCACTGCTATGTTGTTGTTTTCACAAGATGTAGACAGTTTGATACTGGAATATTGAGTTGCCTTTCCGTGTAAGCAATGCATGCCTGTTCACATTACTGTTGATCAGCAGCATACATGACGTCTTTGTTTCAAGTTTGGGGTTTTTTTGACGCTGAATTTCACCAAAATGTCACTTCAGTGTTCAGAGAATGTACAATCAGTTTCTTTGGATGTGTAAGTCGATTTTGAAAGCGATAGAAAGATCGAGTGGTGTTGAAAAAAATCGTGCATAAAATTAGCATAAATTATGCGTCCATGCCAGATAACATGGGGTTGCTCGAGTATAAGCCCCTCCCCTAGTTTTACAGCTGTTTAGTGTTGCCGAACCGGGGGCTTATACTCGGACGAGTACGGTATTTAATTATATGTAATTACAGCTCCAAAAGTATGAAAATATACTCAAAATGAACATTCAAAACAGGTCATTGCCAGTATCAGGTATTACTTGCAGACTACATCCAAAACCATTGACCTGTGAGTGCACCCTAGGTGACTCGCACAGTATGCGAGAATGCGGGACAACGGGTTCGATTTGGGGGACATTGTCGCAAGGGCGCGTTCCGGCTGCAACACTGAAAATGTGGTGCAAAATGAACCATAGTTTTTTGGAGCGCAGCAACTTAAATGACCAGGTGCACAGGTGCATTTTGGTTGCGGTGCCCTCCACATTTTTCATGCTCCCTTTGTCTGTTGATGTCAAAGCATGGAGGGAGAGGTGAGATCTCTGAGTGATAGCAACACTTTGCAAGAAAGAGTACATATGTAACGCTCACAAACAGTAATCATACTTTCTTTGTTTGAAATACAACTTATGAATTAAACTTTGTCATTCTGCTCCAGATGCATTTGTTGGTTTTCTTTCTTTCAGTGCGTATGATTATGTCATACCACCCAAGGCAAAACTCCTCGCCAAAACAGACATACAGATAGCATTGCCTGATGGTTGCTATGGGAGAGTAGCACCGAGATCTGGACTAGCTGTCAAACACTTCATCGATGTCGGAGGTCAGATATCAGTTTAGATATATCCAATTTACTGAACTGTCCATAGAAGTGTAGTGTGTGTGTATATACATATATATATATATATATATATATATATATATATATATATATATATATATATATATATATATAATTTGTCGAAAAATCATATATATATATATATATATATATATATATATATATATATATATCAGGGCATGAGATTTGAGGCGAGCGATCGCTCCGCTCGCCTAGCGCTCGCGCAAATCAAAATCCACGCGAACGATTTTCCGCTCGCATGGCAACTTGGACAGGACTGTGACATGTTCAAAGGATGAATGCACTGCAAAAAAACTGGCGTCAGAGCACGTGTTCATCATCGGAATGACAGGCTACAGCCTTCAGACTTCAGCTTCTTTTTTGTAAAAATTAATTAAATTGTAGCAAACATATGAACAAGAGAAACAAAGGCCATGCGTACACGTGTGCCCATACCGTGTCTTCTATTT
>LD355839.1:0-10109 GCA_001465055.1 Ptychodera flava | reverse complement strand
TCGAGCATTCACTCTCAGAAAACTTGTGTCAGCCCCATTGTAGGGAATAGGAGGGCCTCTCGTCCGGTCACCCTACTTCAGGCCCCCTCATGCATGGCTGAAATCATAACATCTTGAATTGTCCATGGAGGAAGCACATCAAACCCACCGTACCTCAAGATATATAGACACAAACATTTGGATGTGCACACAAACATTTCGATATGTACAAGCTTCAATTTAGCAGGTTTCCTGGGACTAGCCTTCGGCATAATACTCTATCCATATCCCTAAACCATGACTTGGTGAAGTTGGTCACTAGGTTGTCGCGTGTGATAATGTGATTTCCGTATCAACTCTTGCTGGGTTTAGGGCTCTGGTTTGTTTCAAGGTTGGCATTAATTATGGATATAGTATCTCCTACATAAAAAATGGAGAAGGTTATGGAGAGGGACCCCAAGGAAGTCTTTCCAAGCACAGTCACTCCAGTGTGTGTGGAAGAGGGACAAACTGCCATCACACCATGAACTCAAGGATAATCCATAGAAACAATGTGAAGGATAGAGGGCCTGGGCCAAGTTGTCACATAGATGTAAAAGAGTCCGCATAGATGTAAAAAGAGTCCACTGTCTGCCAGAGCAAAAAAAAATTTTCCTGTACCAACTTTTTATTGAACAGTATTACATTCATTCTTATTGCTTGATGATATGTACTTGGAGGTAAATCAAAATGCAGTGTTGCAGCCAAGAGTTTTTAACCAGGCAGGGGACACTGTCCCTGTACCATTTATTTTGGGGACGACATGCATCAGTTGTAAGTCAAATTTGTATTATGCTTTAACAAATTAGTTTCACAAAAAAATTAAAGCTAACAGAACCTTGAATTTCAGGCAATAATTGTAACAGCTAATATACTGTATCTGCCGTCAATCAGAGAGTTCACTAGAAGTGCAAGCAAGTTATAATATCAAGTGCAGTGTTTTATTATATGTAATTACAGCTCCGAAAGTACGAAAATATACTCAACATTATCATGCAAAACAGGTCATTGCCAGTATCGGGTATTACTTGCAGACTACACCCAAAACTGTTGCCCCGTGAGTGCACCCTAGGTGACCCGCGCAGTATGCGGGACAACGGGTTCGATTTGGGGGACATTGTCGCAAGGGCGCGTTCCGGCTGCAACACTGAAAACGCGGTGCAAAATGAACCATAGTTTTGTGGAGCGTAGCAACTTAAATGACCAGGTGCACAGCTGCATTTTGGTTGCGGTGCCCTCCACATTTTTCATGCTCCCTTTTTCTGTTGATGTCAAAGCATGGAGGGAGAGGTGAGACCTCGGAGTGATAGCAGCACTTGGCAAGAAAGAGAACATGTGTAACGCTCACAAAAAGTAATCATACTTTCTTCATTTGAAGTACAACTTATCAAATAAAGTTTGTCATTCTGCTTCAGATACATTTGTTGGTTTTCTTTCTTTCAGTGCGTATGATTATGTCATACCACCCAAGGCAAAACTCCTCGCCAAAACAGACATACAGATAGCATTGCCTGATGGTTGCTATGGGAGAGTAGCACCGAGATCTGGACTGGCTGTCAAACACTTCATCGATGTCGGAGGTCAGATATCAGTTTAGATATATCCAATTTACTGAACTGTCCATAGAAGTGTAGTGTGTGTGTGTATATATACATATACATATATATATATATATATATATATATATATATATATATATATATATATATATATATATATATATATATATATATATATATATATATATATATATACTGTTATTTTTGACGTTACCGTAATCTGTCGAAACGAAAAATCATCAAAGTAAATGAAAATCTGTGGAGGCCCTGCTGTGTGTCAACTGAAATCAGCTATACTGAACAATATTGAAATCATGCTACACAGTATACCATATTACATTTTTATCGTATATGGTACACTTTCCAAGAAGATCTACGTGTGTATTGGAAGGTATCGTAGGCAGTCAATGAGGATGTTTACCAATGTTTGTCCATGGTGCAATATTTGTCAAGTAACATATTATCTCTTGTACTTTTTTATCCAGCTGGCGTGATTGACCAAGATTACCGGGGAAACGTTGGTGTTGTTATGTTCAACTTTGGGGACAAAGAGTTTGAAAGTGAGTGTATCTAAAAATTGTTCTCTCTTTTAGAAAGTTGCGCTATTGCTATAGACTCCCAATCAAAATTATAGAAGCTCAATTTAGAATTATGATAATCACATGATCATTGATGATATCCAACTATCTTAACCATTGTTGATGATTTTGTTTTTCAGTTCAGAAAGGTGACAGAATAGCACAGCTCATATGTGAGAAGATTTACATGCCAGAGTTGGAAGAACTTGAGGTAAGAATTTCAGGTATTTCGCTTTCACCCAGTCTTGTAATGTTACAACTGGTATAATTAGAGTTTATTACCCAATATCACCTGTTCCTGTGTTGTATCAGTGTGAATGTCACAGGTGATACGTCAGACATTAGCCGAAGTCATAGTGACAGAGAAAAACAATGTCGCGTTAAAATTTTCACTTCATACTCTGAAATGTTTTCATATTTTAAAGTTAAGACCTACTTGGGTCCACAAGTTTTTTTACCAAATTTCGAGATTTTTATCCAACCAAGAATCTTCTTTTTCATTATTTTTCTTTGATTTTAGACACAAGTACTCTCATCCTTTGCATGAAATTATCAATCATTTTCTGCCATGGTTGCTTTCAATAAAGGTGGCAAATCTCCACATTTTTGGCAAGTTGTGGCTGTTTTGTAGACACTCCACCACTGCTGGGAGTATGCTTGTCAGCTTGTCTTTACCCCATCATAAAGTATAATGCTGGATCTGTGTGTGTTTCTGGAAAGCCCTTGAAGCCTCCTGGAAAGCAGAAAATTCCTTAAAAAAAGAAATTGAATCCTGGAAAGTCCTGGAACATAGACAATCCACCCCCACTTTCTGAAACTGACAAGACTTTTGGTCATGATATCATAAAATGACATGTAAAATGATAAATTGTAAAATGTTACCTTGAAAATGGTGCTTTGGACCTCAAAAAAGTCATTGAAAATTGCTGAAAATAGAAGTCCTTGAATTTGAAGTCAATATGAGTGTATGGACCCTGTTAATGAAATGGATCCGCCAGAGAAATTTGAATGTTTTGGGACCACTGCGACTCTTTATCAACACTTTGTGCCAATCTTGAGATAATCAGAAGAAATATGTTTATATGTAAAGATGTGAAGAAGTTGGACAACAAGATTTTTTTCATGGAATTTTGATTACTCTTCAAGTATGAAATCTACATTTGTCATACATTCTACTATTTTTACAGGTAAATGATTAATACTAGTATCTTGACCATATTTGCGCATTTATTCATGCATTTTTACTAATTTACAGAAATTAGAAGATACTGAAAGAGGAAGTGGTGGTTTTGGTTCAACTGGTAAAAAATAACCATTCCGTCATTGCTGAAAAAATGTCGTACATCTGTGGAGGTTTTCATGAGCCAGGAACAGTACTTCTTTACCACATACAGACGGAAGATGTTCATTTGCACACACAGAGTTAGATAATGCAGTGTGTTGCATCTCCCTCTGAAGCCGTAGCAGCAACTGAAGTAAACAGCATAAAGATGTCCGCATGCCGAGTTAGATCAGCCGATGTTCCTGCATGACCCATTTTCAATAGCATGATTACAGCAAATTTTGACCATATTGCTTCTCAGGTGCTACAAGTTAACTTTTTCACCATTCACACCCCCCAGTCATATCAGCATATGAACCGGGCAACCTTTCAATTTGAACAATAGGGCTCGACCAAAACATGAAGAGGGGTTGAAGGGTTAAATTCTGCCATCTTAGTGTAACTTACGGGTAGTCAATCTATCTCACTGTCATTCAAGAGTTATTCTTTTTTTGGTTCAGTCACACCAAAGATTAAGGAATTGTTTTTTCTTTTTTCATGTATGAAGTGGTTTTTTTAACTTGGACTTACAAATAGTGAATTTGCACTTTAATATTGTACAACAAGCTTAGACCAACCCGATTTAAAGATATTTTGACTGAATCACCGTCCTAAATGTTACTTTCCCGATTAACTCTGACCGCAAAAGTCAATTTTTGTCACCTTTATGAAATATACCCCAGTAAAATTTTTTCCGGATTTTTGCCAAAATTTTTATAACAAACTAGCAAATCAAATATGATGTCTATTCATAGGGGATTCGATCTCCGATGATGACGATGATGATGATTAAACATTTAAAAATGAAGAAAAATAAAAATATATTTGGACTCAGTAAAGTTGTTGTTGTTGTTGTTGTTATTGTTGTTGTTGTAGTTGATAGTATTTGCAGAAAAGGACAAATTATGTGCTGCAAAATTCAATACAGCCTCACTGTACACATGGAGGTAAGCTACCTCCATGCTATACACATGCGCTCCAAATTCAATACAGCCTAACTTTAAAGTTAGGCTGTATTGAATTTGCAACGCACATGTATAGTTAGGCAGCAACGCACATGTATAGTTAGGCTGTATTGAATTTGCGACGCACATGTATAGTTAGGCTGTGTTGAAATTTGCAGCGCATACTTTGTTCTTTTCTGCAAATAGTATCAACAACGACAACAACAATAGCAACAACAATAACAACAAATTTACTGAGTCCAAATATATGTTTATTTATCTTCATTTTTAAATATTTAATCATCATCATCGTCATCATCGGAGATTGAATCCCCTATGGTCTATTTGGTCCAAAATTATCAAGAAAATTACAGAAAAATTTGCAAACCCTGGTAAAATGTACTAAAATTTTGGTAGGGAAACATTATGGCACTCGAAGGTTTAAGTAAGCTTGTCAAACAACCATAGAGTTGGCATTAGATTTCCTCCATGGTAGAGGGACTTGCAAACCTAATGCCTCAAAAATCATGAACTATGAAATTTCTGTCCAACCATGGACCCTCAAGGGTCTATGGTCCCTCAAGGGTTTAGGTTCAACTAATGTGGTCTTTGAATTACGAAACTTTAAATAGTACAAATGCTTTCTGTTATATCATTTGATTTCATTAAACGTTATTGCTGTGAAAAACAAACATTTGTCATTTTGTTATTTGATTATACTGGCATCTGTATTGGTTTTGTTGGAGGGAACAAATACGCATCTTGTTATTTTCCCTAAAATATATAGAAATGCAAATTATCAGCCTTTCCAACACACTGCATTTTGTACAGCTGCAATGTTGTTGCAAATCCACATACCTGGACAACAAGTTCAGGGCCTCTGCCATGGTAACTGGACGCAAACATTTTGATATGAACCATAAATAGGTTTCCTTTTTGGTATGGAAGGCTAGTAGTGTATCTCCAACCCAATGACTCCCTAAGTCACTCTGTGATTAATGTGAAACTTGCTGCGTCTACTCATTTTCACTCTTGCCAAATTCAATTATCAACAAACATGCTGTCATGACAATTTGAAGAATATGCATTGCATCATGGTCTTTCGTGGAGAACAAACTTTTTAGCCTTGGTCACTCTACCTGACTTTCAGTAGAGTAACCATAGGGGGACAATAAAATCACTGAAAAATATGCCAATCGTTAGAACCAATACAGTATTAAAGGAATGAATCTTGGAAGTTCTTGAATCATCTGCCAGTAAGTAAAATCAGATATGCTTTGTCAAATAAGTTGTGTTGCATTTTCATTGACAGTGAACAGAAACTGGCAATGTGCAGCAGTTCGGAAGGCTGTGTCTGATTGATAGATTTACAGCAGCTTAAGGGGTCTGAAACTAGAGCTATTCACTACTTGACTGACTGGTTGGAAATAATTGAATGAGAACAAGGAGTTACTGCCAATTGGCTATTATCTTTCTATACTCCACAGAGAACTGTTTTGTAGTTGAAAATATCGCCCTCAGTGGCAGGGTAGAAATATTTACGGGACAACGTTTCTCCTTTCTGTTCACAAAAGTTGACTTGCCAGTATAGGCCTGCCGATTGTATTGGTGGTAGGTCTGAACAGAGCAGTCAAGGTTGTTATATTTATCAATAAAGTAAGTGTCTGCGTGCTCAGACATATACATAACTGAAAGTACACTCGTAGTAGATCATCTTCTGGCAACATGGACATGCATTTGTGTGACCCTCGGCTCGCTGTCTACAAGGTTGCCCTTCAACAAATTAGCACGCTTTATAAATGCATAAGTGCCACATCTAAGGGGGTTGTATTTCTCAAATTTGATGAACAGGATAGTACCGCATAAAGTATGAAAAGTATTGACGATTAACTGATCCTGTTGTTATGATGTTAAATGCGCCATTGAAATCTGGGGAAAAAAACTGATCCTCATCGGTTTGTCCACAGTGCGCATCCACAATTACTTTGTTCTTCGCATGCCAGTGGTTCACGTAAAATTGTTCATAAATAAATTATGCAAACTATTTACTTGTTACGACAATTTGATACAAAGAATGTTAAAGTTAATCATGGTTCGATAAGTGAGCCTGAGACCAGAATTCACAATTTTCAATATCACAAAAGGAAATTTCTGGGAAATTCTGTGGCGTAGAGTTACATGCCACAGAGCCAGTGTTGGTATTGAGTTTGGGAAATCGAGTACTACTAGTTTCCTTTCAAAATAATACTGATCTGTCTCAATTATTTATGGCAAAACCCAACCTCCTGGGAATTAACACTCTAAATTAAACACCACCTGATATGCCTATGCCGTAATTACACAATTCCTCGTACAGGAAAATCCTGAATCTAAGTACGCAGAATCTTGCAATTAGGCATGTAATTTCGTTAGGGTCTTCCTGTCGGGTAGCCTGTGCAGCCCAGGTGTACGAATTCTCTCTCTGAAAATTTTAACCTATCATTCACATGATCAGATGACACAGTCACAAGTTGAGGTCCAATGCATGTACATACTAGTAGGCCTATGATACTAACAAAATCAACTGATACTCATTAAAGTGTAATATTAAAATTGCCCCTATGTTGTCTGGTTTAAAGGGATACAGTCGTCGGAACTGCGCTTTAAGGTCGAATGGGACCCATACGACCAATGAGGGCACTGTATCCGATGTACGATGGAGATTGAAGAAAGTTAAAACATGTCTGTCATAATCTACATCGTATAATTTAAATGTTGCAGCTATAAATGATGAGGTGCATCTAGATATAGTGCACGAAACACTAGTGCATTGTTTGTATTAAAATAAGAAACTCGCACAGGCGCAGTTCCGACGACCGTTTCCCTTTGAAAAACACTATTGATAGTTTGAATGGAAATCATGATGATATGGATTAATTTTATAAGTGATGGTGCTGCTAGTGATACTCAGATACTCAGTTAGAGGCGGCCAATCAACCATTTTTTCAGAAATCGCAAGCATAGAGCACACTAGCCTATTTGCTTCCCCTGTTCCCACGAAAACCTCTGCCCTCTCCCCACTACCAATGTCCCATCTCTCTTTGCCAATAACCCATCGGCAAACTCCTGAAAACAACACAATCATACCCTCTGCCACCCAGTATGCCCGTCCGCCCGTTCCCTGCCCCCTGATAGTGATACAGAAAAAAATGGCCATCCGCTCGCCTCGCCTGCCTACCAACAAGAACGAGTTTCACAAATAGCTCTTTGCATAAACAGCTTTACTGGCTTCCCCTGTAAAACGTCTGAACAAATTGATGACGATGATCATCATCATGATCATCATCATCGTCGTCAAAAATAAAATGTATCCATGAGCTGATTGAAACGGTTAAGAAAGCCACTGCATATTGTTCGGATTCAGTTGCAAAGTTGTGTAGTGCCTTTTTACTTTCAGAATAGTGGGTGTCTCCACAGTCGTTTGGAGAGCTATCCAGCGCTGGGACTATTCGCCCCATAGACGAGAGTACAGAAGCGAGAAATACCTCAAGTCTGGAAACAGAATGGCTATAAAAACCACGCCATGTATTTCTCGCTTCTGTACTCTCGTCTATGGGGCGAATAGTCCCAGCGCTGGATAGCTCTCCAAACGACTGTGGTGTCTCCAGGATCGTTTTTATATGTCCACTCCCAGGGCACCACACCCAATTAAAGTTTGTGCTAACTTCTGAGTCACTTCGACATCATTCCTGTTATTTTTTATTTCGCGTCATTCAGACCCAAGTTTGACAGGAGACAACACATAACCGTACTTCTCGCCTTGTTCAGGAAATTAGGGACTACTATCAGGACACATTTTACAATACGCACCCTGAACACTCCTGGTCGCATGGTCTCAAGTCAGTGGCGAAAAACCTCAGAACCAGACCTTCCGAGTTCTCGCTTACCTGTCCCAACACACCTGCCCTCTCGCGAGATTAGTTCGGTGGGCGTTCATCTTCTCCGCGCAGTCGCAGGAAATATCGACATGGCGGCCGGCTTGAAGTGGTCCGACGTATACTCCCTCAAATAACGCACGCGAATCACTGTAGCACAGAGGAATATATGGCTTTGCCCCCATCATAGCATTGGATAATAGATACCTTACTGTGAAGCTATGACAACGAAAGAGCTTTATACCAAAGTAAGTGCATTTTTTCGCATTTTTACAGATTGGTTCAAAGGTAATACCGAAGGTCTCAACAGCTGAGAACCCGCAACGTTATGCAGTTGGTGTGTCTGTGAGCAGTGCGTCAGTCCCACTACACTGATTGTGCGAATCAACTGAAACCACCTAACACAGACGTCAGACCGAGTGCAACCTTTGCATAACGTGGCACTCCTTATGCCAACCGGACCTACACCAGGAAAGCCATTGACTTCCATCGTAACCGTCGAAGCCGGGCCGAAAGTCGCCTTTTATATATTCATCCACGACGACGCTGGGCGTTGAGGGATGAAACCACTCCGTGCTAGGTGGGCCCCTGATCAGTTGATGTGTCAATGTCGCTCGGCTCAGAAAGGTAGACGAGCGACACGCCCAGAGAGTACAGTGATTATGTCAAAAAAGTGACAGCGTTGTCTCATCAGTTGTTTCATCGTACACAGCTTAATTATTCATTGAATCGTCAAATTTCCTTCCGAATAATATTGCAAGACGGAATTCTGTTGGGGTCAACGCGCACGCTTATTTCTACTCCTGGTCGATGCCTCCACTTGGTTTGCAGCCAACTATCCCTATCCAGCCCATTGTGGTGTCCTCATTATACAACATGAGTCATCCCACTGACTGGCATCCAGTAAAGCCCCACATAAACACACAGGCGTCGCTTCACATTTTTGTGTACCCCTAGCTATCGCCTGAACCACCCGGCCTCGTCATAGACTTGCACCAATTACGGTGTGTAAAGTACACACACAAACAAATTAGTGAATTCTTTGAAGGATATACCCGCATTCTTCTGAAAGGAGTTTTCTGATGATGTTATTGGGTCGTGACTGCAGTCACTGTAATCCCCATTTTATGGTTTACTGTGGAGTAGTGTGTATGGCATTGTTGGAACGTACAACAAGGAAGTTTGAATTGTGTCATTCAGTTTGATATTTTCCTTAATAACTCTTCATTCTGGTATCATCTTCTAACTTCGGTACGTGACGACATGTGTGTCGGGAGTGTTCTGCGTAGTCAATAACTGAACACTCCTGACTTACAAATGGGGCTACGTAGGTATGCCACACAATTATCAAAAAAAGATGAGTATAGCATGCGTGCAGAATGTTTGACTATGGAAATCTTCTTTTTTTAACCTCCATGGTTTATTAATAACAATTACTGCAGACAACAAATAGAATCTGCGCTTGCAACCTTCAGGACAGGAGTTCTTCATAACAATCCATTTCCCAGTAATAGCTGAACAGTCTAGGCAGTGTCATTGAATATCCAATAGCACGCTCCCAACTCGCTTGATTCGATGCCCTATCACCCAAGCACACGTTCAGGTCCGCCCCTACCAGAACCAAGAATAAACGGATATGCCAGTAAACCTTCCATGCGTGACCTCTACTGCTCCATAAACCAGAGTAAGAGCATTATGCAATGAAAGTGATCGATTGTCATTATTAACCCTTTTCCTGCCGAGCGCCCCTGTCCGTTATCCTGCCAAGTCGGTCA
>LD355830.1:16089-32325 GCA_001465055.1 Ptychodera flava | reverse complement strand
AAATCGTAATAAAATGGCCGCCTGGCGGCCATATTGGATCGTATCCCAAAACAAATCGACGTGCATCTGTATGACATATGAAGTAATCCTTGTACCAAGTTTGAATTAAATCGCTTCTTGCATCTCTGAGATATCTGTGTGAACGGACGGACGGACGCACACACGGACGCACGCACGCACGCACGGACGCACGCACGGACATGACCAAACCTATAAGTCCCCCCGGACGGTGTCCGTGGGGACTAAAAATATTATATCAAAGTTTGGCATCCAGTAGGGCTTGTCAAACTCATTAAATGAAGCAATGTTGTAAAATAATAAACAGTCTACTTGACTTCTGTAAAGCTTATTATTATGAGCTCATATTATGAGCTCACCATAAGAGTTCTCTTCAGCTTTTGAGATAATTACACACTGTGATGGAGCTCTGTTCTGTTAATGTACCCGGTACATGTACCTGTACAGCACTGGTGTTTTGAGGATACACATCAAAAAAGAAAGTTTTTACCTATTGCTTCATGTTTTTTTAGTAAACTATGCCCAAGAAAGTCTTGTCTTTCATAACTAAGAATAAAAGTGAGGGGTCACTGTGTTAAGGTTTCAGATTTGTGAAACAAATTACTCAAAATTTACAAAGATTTTATATTCAAAATGGTTTCTATCCCAAGGTGCATCTTGTGTTGAATATTTACATTTATATACATGGTGTAAACTTGGCTTTCTTAACAAGTTTCAAATTAAGTTCACAAACTGTCTGAAAACCAGTTCCTGAAGTACACAACTTTTTACTCAGAGGTGTTGTCTGCCTACATGTATAAAGTGTGTGAAAAAATAAATGTGAGGCAAACCCAAATGTGTTTTGTACATCTAAAAAAATAAATTTTATAATTACATCAGCTTCAAGTGACATAATAATGGCAGTTGTACGAATTGAAAATGCAGAAGCAAGGTGCAAATTACAATATAACATTACTGTAATTTTTCATCGATCATTTACACACCCACTGGGCCTTCATTATACTAATAGCTCATCTATAATATTCACTGATGTTATAGTACAAATGGATGTGAATATACAATATGAAAAACATGGTTAACACATTTATTATGATATACAGAGTTCTAATAATAACCTTACATACAGTTGTGCATTATTGATGTAATTTTTTAAATGTAATTAATAATTTTCATCTTTTGCTATCAATCGTTGTAATTTTGCCTGAATTTAATTGCTTTAGCCTACATGTAACTCTGAACTCCTAATATACTAGTAGCTGGGTTTATGTCCAAGCGTATCAGATTAAAACCCTTTGAATGCCAAAGACAACTTTTATCACTCCATGAAACATAACCTAGTCAATTTCTTTTAGATCCAGACAATTTTTTTCAGATTTTTCCCAAAATTTTCATCAAAAACTGTAGAAAATGAAAAGTGATGGCCATTTGATCCAAAATAATCCTCCCAAAACAGCATAATTCATAAAAAATTGTAAAATGTTTGCTTAAATTTTGATGGAAAAAATTTGCAGCTCTCAATAGAGCTTTTGTCTGTGATATGCAGCATCATGAACAAATACCAAGAGTACAATATATGAAGACATACATGTACATCCCAATAATGTGTGGATAACCACATCATTTTGACAAATCTTATCAACCATCTATTAAAAGTCAAATTTAAGAGTAAATACACTGTGTCACAAGTGACTTCAGTTGATTGTGTACTACGTTCAGAAATGCATTAGTGCATGTTCTGGGTTTGAAAATCCTTAGGGTTACAACATAGCAGTTCTTTATAAGTGTTAGTGGGGCGTGGAGGTAGGGGCTAGAAGTTTCTGGAGCCGGAGATACATGTAACATCATGCTGATATACATGTACGTGCTTCCTACCTCACAATCACAAATTGCGTGTTCCAATGATATCGACTGAGGATAATATCTTACATACTGTATAAAATCATATTCCCATTGTTCAGTGAATAGTTTGGCGTTTGGAGAATGCATGAAATATTCATCATCTGCATTCTTTCCATGTCTGTGCGTCTGACTGTAATACATTCCTCAAAATATGTCACAAGTCCACACAATCACATTGAGGCAAAAATAGCGACGATTGCAAATATAGAGCAACACACTTCTGACATTTGCTGCTGCCAGCAGAACTTTGGATAAATTTTTTTATTGCATGCATGCGTCTGTTAATGCAGCTTGTGGTCAAATCCTGAAATACAGCTTCTATAGTTTCAATCAGTGACAATAAGGGTGACCACATACAACTATATCTGTTAGTCCTGTCAGGGTAAACTCTGAAAGCCAAATCAAAATTATCCGATAAATATTGATTTTTGCATATTGATAATGGAATTCTAACGTCACTACAAATGTGCCCTGTTATCTGGAACCTCTTGGCAAGACATGTAAAACTGACGTTAACCCTTAACTTAAGTCTATTTTTGTAAAATATATCACAGTAAATATTTTCTGATTTTTGCCTAAATTTTGATAAAAACCCATAGCTGATGAAATGTGATATCTATTTGGTCCAAAATTATGAAAAAACTTACAGAAAAATTCACAAAAATTGGTAAAATATTGCATTAAAATTTTGTTTGGAAATAGTAAAAGGAAATTTTGTCAGTGAAGAGCGTAATAAAGGTACCTTGCCTAACTTTTGACCATCAATTACGGAAAAAATATCACAAGGCCTCAATTATAAACAGCTAAGTTTCACCTGTAAAATATTTTGTTCTTGCTAAAATGACAATTTATCATTAAATTGACCATGTACTTGATTAGTTTTTCTTTTTGAATCAATATTTTGTTGATCAAAATGATTATAACTAAGAAGTTCAATTAATGCAGTCAACAAATAATTGTTACAAAGTACACTTGTATGTGGCTGTTGACTTACTTTAGGAATGGGCACATCACAGAGTCAGCCTCTGCATTAGATTGCAGAAGAGGAATGGGTACATCACAGAGTCAGCCTCTGCATTAGATTGCAGAAGAGGAATGGGTACATCACAGAGTAAGCCTCTGCATTAGATTGCAGAAGAAAGCAAAGGGCTCTGCTTAGTTTCAGAAAACGTTAACACCCATCCCCTACCAGCATCCCATTATTAATTTGCCATACTTCCCATTCTCCTCAACATCTGACCCCATTCCACCCCAACACCCCCATTAATTTTACTTTCTCTCCTTATTCCACTCTGACATACCGTACAATGAGGAAACCATTTGAAGTTCCAAATGTACCATTTTTAGATACTGATCACTTTTACTATACCAATTATAAATCTACCGGAAAGAAATGCTGGTAAACATCATCCACTTTTATGATAATATGAAATGAGATGTGGGTGTTTTGTCACGCTAGTAGTGGCGGTGATAGCCAACCACTTTACACACTTCACATTTTTCACATTGCTAAGATAGTGTGTTTGCCATAATTTATATTAAGAGACAAACTTTTCTTTTGGCAACTTTTGAAATCATAAGTTTCTCACTATAATTGTTGGCTTTTCAGCTGCATTAGCTCTATCTTCTCGGAATTTAAATTTTAACAACTAATACTGATATCTAAGTAAAAATATTTTGACCGAGGAACGGTCAGAGCAAGATACATGTATTACACAAAAATTGTGAACAATTGACAGGATCCGTTATCAAGGATTGAAAAAGCGGCATTTTAAAAGACCATATGGATTTATAACGGAAATAAAAACGTCTCTCTGAAAATTGGATGTTATATTTTGGTGAAGCAAGAACGCAAAAAGATACAGCTGACGGGGTTTAAATATTTGCCTTATTAAAAGTCTTTCCTGTTTGCATAATTAACTGCCGTAACTCAACATCGATGACGTTTGTTTGCAGCGGTGTGCCCTCTATCAAACAGTATTTCCGGAAACTTTGAGTCACTTTGAGGAATCATGGAAATTTCTTTAAGCCAGCCCTATCTCCTTACGTGCAAACCAAAAAATTTGCTTGCGTCACCAGCAATTTTTTTGTGTCGTGGCATGTCATATTGACTTAGAAGGCACACTGGTTTGCAGGATGTAATCTGTGGCCGGTAGTGCTTACTTCCAATTTTGGTACAGGTGTACCCGGGAGAGTTCAAACTACGCAACACAAACCTTACCATTTTCTGTTAATGAAGAATCAAACTTCAAAGTTTCTACAAAATATACAGTAGGTCAATAGGCTTATTTAGGTTAAAATTTGTGCTAGAGTCAAAAAAATGGGTCAAAAGTCTACTTTCTATGAAGCTTAAAACTTTCTGAGTCAAAACTCTACTTGAGGCAAAAAAGGAGGGATTTAAACTGTGGTACATATGTCTATATACCCTTCTAATGGGAGTGCCACCTGCTCTTTCTTTCATACAACACATAACATGTTTTCTTAGGGGCTACGATTAATTAAATCCCATGTAGGACAAATGAAACTATTGCAAATAGTTGGAGGGGTTTACCTCAATTACCATGCACAAAGTCCTACTAAGTAGAGCTCTTGGAAAACATGTATTTGCAAGAAACTACTTTCAGATTTTCTTCTCAAGCATTTGTTGTTGAACTGTGAGCAGTTTAAACTTCCGACACCTTATTTTCTTAATTTCTGTTATTTGGGAAAGTTTAAATCATAATCCATAATTTCTTCAACAGATTTGTGCACTTCAAAACTTTTAGTTAAGGGTAAGGTGTTAATTCAGTGGGTTTCCTTTGCCACGCTCATGTCTAATCTACCATTTAAATATGGTCCTTCAATAGCTACCATGGCCAATGACGTCACGGTAAACAAGTCACATGATGCTGAAAAACAATGTTGCAAATATTACACACAAAGTTGCAAAGCTTGTGTTTCTAACATTCAGCTGTACATCAAGAATTTTGTTATTGCTGTTCAAGTGTTTTAAAATTTTTGTGAGACTTCGCTGCACTTTGAGGGGATTTGCATGTTACACAGGATTTTTCACCAAAATATCACTTTTTGGCAAATATTCATTCAATATTCATTGAACTGTCAGTGCAAAATTGCAATATTGGTGTTGTTTGCTTTTAAGCATGACAAGCAGTTATAAGTTGGGTGAGAAAGACTTGTAAATTTATGCAAATTTATGCAAATCACCCAATTTTCTAGTTTCTCTCTTCTACTGGTTTTTAACATTTCAAAAGACTATGTGATATAACTCCAAAGTAGCAATA
Organism: Ptychodera flava; assembly: GCA_001465055.1. Classification (NCBI taxonomy): domain Eukaryota; kingdom Metazoa; phylum Hemichordata; class Enteropneusta; family Ptychoderidae; genus Ptychodera; species Ptychodera flava. Next base: position 27,127 of record LD355830.1, on the reverse strand, counting down.
TTAAATTATGTGAAATTTTGGTATTTCATCCTTGCAATTCTATACAACAAAATATTTTGGTTGGCAATAAATTTTTTACATAATGGAATAAGTAATTTCAGTTTTGTTTATCATGATTTAAATAACTTTTTTGAATTTCAGTCTTTGGATTTCTGCCATAGAAATAGAAAATGCAAAACAAAACATATTGTAATGTTGCTACATAAACTCTAGCTTCTAAAATGAGATGTTAAATTTCATAAAGTTGTGTCAAGTCAATAATTTCATGAGCCCATATAAACAGTGACTGTGAGAACATTTGTCAATTTAAGTTCACACATTAGCCAATTTGGGTAAAAATTTAAGCCTTTCAATTCTAGGCACGACTTGCCAATAAATGAGTTTCTATTATGTTTTTAACTACTTGCAATGGACTGTATACCCAATGAAACACAAAAAAGGGTCTCCCAATCTTGCATGCACACTTAGCCATTGATTCTTGTTGTACATCCATGATTGAGCACACATCGTGAAAGTTCTGTCTAAAATTCACACTGCCACATCCGCAACACATGCACTTGATGTCTGGAAGCATATTGCCTAACCACTCATTTCTGCTCAGGTTGCCGTGGCCGCAACTCAAACATGTTCTTCCGACTGAGCATTGGCCAATAGCTTTGCTACTTGAAAACAAGCACCTGCGAACTGCATGTACAAACAGAGAACTCCAAACATCATTAGTTTAATCCATCTGCTCATTCACCATTATTCTCAAACACACTACATTCCTGGTTACACATTTGTAAGCTGTTTCAAAAATACAGTAGATTTGCCTTTTGACGCATGAATCAGTACTTTTTAGGGCCAAGCAGCTCTCTAATCCAACCATACGGTACACTGGTACTATGGTTTTTGACAGACATTGTACATACATGTACACGTTAAAACATGATAACTGCCCCCGGGTGTATTAAAATTTCAAACACATGATGTGCATGTTTCAGTATCATGCTCAAATACATTATATTTTTGCTCACACATTAGTCAATTTATGCTAATATAAAAGTCAATTGATGCTCGCACATTAGTCCATTTATGCTAATAATATGTTTATTTATGCTCACACACTAGTCAATTAATGCTCACAAAGTCAATTTAGGCTAATACATTAGTCAATTTATGTTCACAAAGTCAATTTAGGCTAATACATTAGTCAATTTATGCTCACACAATAGTCAATTTATGCAAATACATTAGCCAATTTATGGTCACACATTAGTCAATTTAGGCCAATACATTAGTCAATTTAGGCCAATACATTAGTCAATTTAGGCCAATACATTAGTCAATTTATACTCACCCATCAGTCAATTTATGCCAATACATTAGTCAATTTATGGTCACACAGTCAATTTATGCCATTACATTAGTCAATTTATGCCAATACATTAGTCAATTTATGCCAATACATTAGTCAATTTATGCCAATACGTTAGTCAATTTATGCCAATACATTAGTCAATTTATACCAATACATTAGTCAAGTTATGCCAATACATTAGTCAAGTTATGCCAATACATTAGTCAATTTATGCCAATACATTAGTCAATTTATGCCAATACATTAGTCAATTTATGCCAATACATTAGTCAATTTATGCCAATACATTAGTCAATTTATGGTCACACATTAGTCAATTTATGCTAATACAACGGTCAATTTATGCTAATACATTATTCAATTTATGCTCACACATTAGTCCATTTATGCTAATATGCTACTGAATTTATGCTCACACATTAGTCATTTTATACTCACACATTAGTTGAGTTCTCCCTTTGGATACATCATCCAGTATTTTTTGGACAAGAAATCTTCATGCTTATATAAGCTTAGTTTTGCAAAACATATTTTGAAATTCACGTTATTCACACTCACGGCTCACAGATTGGTCTTTTTGTTTGACATGGACAACACAACAATCTTGATTTTAGATACATAATTTCATACTTTTTTGACAAGCATCTCTCTAAGCCTACCATTCATGTTCATACCGGTACTCTGAAGTTTTAGTCATGTTAAAACACGATAATTGCCAAGGGCAGTATTTATCACACAGTGGTACTTCCCAATTAGTAAAACGAATTACAGACTTCCCATGCAATCACTTGTTCAAACTGAAATAAAGGTATTGTGGATAATGAATTTTTTCACAGAATTAATTTGAAATATTTCCCTAACGTGCCTCATAAACATCTGATTGAAAAATCTTATTTCCTATACTTTTAGTAAACACAAAATGATGATGAAATCTAACTGAAATAACAGTGAAAGCAGCGTATACTTTGCATAAATATACAAATTGTATGTATGCTGAGTCACTCATATGTATTCCTGATATTAAACGAAATCTTATGTCAAGAACAACATAATTTTTAGTGCGCTAAAAACGCCCCATGGAAGGCATATTCTGCAACATTGACTGTTTTGAGGTGTAACCCATGGGCAGTGCATTCCGCGGTTGCCTCTTTGTGAACATTCCCTGTTCAGCACTTTCAAGAGAACACCGGACAGTTGCCAGAATATGTCTCACGCTCTGTATGTGTGGGTGGATCTATTTACACAACCAACTTGGATTAGGATTAACACACATCTGTGATCTAAAAATTCACACTGTGGTTTACACTGTTATTGGCTGCGATTTTCAATTCATGAGCGATGGTTTCTCATCCAACTTCTCAAAACAAATTGATGAAAGTAGATGTATGTCAGATTTCAAACTAAGCACTGTAAATGAGTGTGGATATATTAACGATGACCACAGCACAACATTGGCTTTTGTGACTTTCTTAGCAAAACAAACTCAAACGCTAGATTCTCTGGAGCTTTCTTTCCCTGTTGCTTAGTGGGAGGCATACTGCTTGAGCATCGCCTCCATCTTGCTCGTTTTCAAAACCCACCCGCCCCTTTAGGGAAAATTAATGACACATTTGTCCAACAAATGAAAAAAGTGATGGTACATTAAATTTTGTATTCTTCACGTTCACCGAAAAGGCTAACTGTGAATGGCATTGTAAGCGCCTTTAATGCAAATTTAAAAATTTTTCTCTGAAACTTGGAGAAATTTTGAAAACGTTTTGACATTTTGTTGAAATGAAAGGAAAATGCGTGCTGAATATTTCACTGAAACAAGAAAATATTTTGAAAAGGGAAAACATTTTCTTATACACACTAAACTCTGATTATCACTACATTTCCGGTCCTTACAACAAATCGTATTTGCTTGATGTCAAGTTTTAGAATCACAAATGTCAGAGTCCCATTTTCATCCTATTAGAGTTAAACTAACAGGATTAAAAAGTACAGTATCAGAGATTTGTGCATCAAAGCATAATAATAAAGGACCTGACTTCAGGGAGAGCTCATGACAAATTTTAATGATCGTTTTTGTCATTTAGGTAGTATACACCTCGAAAGTGAAAAACTTAAACTTTTGCCCAAACTTTCTTCAATGAGAGTTTTAACCATTCTCTTCACAAATTAAAAATATTAGTTGGCTGTCACCGTGTAAACTTTGGTACCAGAGAAACAATTGTCCGACATTTACTGATATTTGAAATTTAAAATGACTTCCATACCAGTGTTAACAGTACGGGGGGAAAATACAATTTTTGATTTTTGAAAATCTACGACATTGAAACTTGTTTCACTCCAACAGCTTTAAAAATAAACCCTAAAAAACGTTATAGCAGAACAGCATCAAGTTTTAGAGTTCAAATATCTGTCCCTTGGCCGGGCATAAGATGTAGAGAAGAAATACAGGATGGAAGGCTTGTACTATCCACTGTCTAATTTCATGTCGTCTGGGATCTTACTAAGTGTACCCTCAAGAAGGATTTCTGATCTCTAAACCGATAACATGATTCTTTCCTGATCTATAGCTATTCTGGACAAATTTTCAAACTTGCAGAGATTATTCAATCAAAAATATTTTCCATAGAGTTAACAGAATGGCAGCCATTTTGAATAAAAATATCCGTAAAAACAATAAATCAAATATTGGTAAAATTAACGTTATATTCTTCTGTAATTAACCAGTTTATATGGTGAAGCTGATTTTTATACAGAATTATAGTTATACACAAGATGGTACAGGATTTTGTTTAAAGTACTGGTACAAATGCTGCTTTAAATCTTCTATTTTTGGAGCATATTTCACCATAAATTCATCTTTTTACAGAACGTTGTCATGCGTGATTGCATGTTACACAATCATGAACTGTGTTGGGCAGATTTTATTCACTATTCAAACTGGAGTAGGAATATTTCATCTCTTTACATTCAATAGTTGAATAGAATATTTATTCTCTCCTTTCACCAGTGGAGATACATAAAAGACTTGTTACGTATGAGTGACATTGTGTATTTTTGTTCCAACACCATTTCCACTTGGCCAAATAAAATAAAAATATCAGTATTTCCAGCAACCAGACTTAGCCTAGAAAATTGCTTTTACCTAGACATTTTTTTTTGGTTTCAAAAAAAGTTTGAGAAAATTCTCTAAATTTGACTGTATTTTATTGGTCAGAACAAACAAAAAGAAAATTTTAAAAAAAATTCTTTATCCGACCAACCCTCATTTTCAGAGACATGTTACCAGCAATTAACAATATTTTTTATTCAGTCTTATTCAAAATTGTAAGTTGACACAAATACTGATAAAATCTTTCTGAGGGAGAACATGGGATTGTACATCTACAAATGTAGTCAAGCTTTGCTTCAAAAGTAGCAAAGTTGGTGAAGGTCATTTCTGAATACACCTTTCTGACTTATTTTTGTGGAAAAATTACATTTTTTTAATATTTTTAGATGGTTTTAGCAGCAAATTTTGAGAGTCCTAGCAACTGTTCTGAAATTGTGAAATTCTCCTTCAAAACTATGTTTGAAAAATAACAATTCAAAGTTGTGTATTTGTACATTTACATGTATCTCCCTGTTCTCCACTGCATGAGGGATATTTATAGACATTGCTCACCTTTGTTTTTGGACAAATTCATATGTTGAAACTACACAAAAGAAATTCATTTGAACAACACAAGAATATATTGTTACATAAGTTATCCACACTCTGTTTATCAAAGCTGTGGTGTTTGTTTATCTGTCATGAACTGCGGTCTCAAAATTACAGTCGCACCAGCGGCTTACTGCATGACTACGCACACGCAGGTTCATAATATGCGAGTAACCTGAAGTGTGTACCTGACTAAATTCATGTTTTTTTGAGTGCTCGTGAATAAACAAATACAAAATGAGCAAAGTTATGTGTATAACATATCATTTATAAATTCTATCTCTTTCACTAGGCATAAGGTATTATCCACCTTGTAAATGATACAAAATATTGTTACTATCACGTCTAAAAAATAGAAAAAGAGAAAACTGCTGTGCTTACTGTATGAACGAGGGCATACGCAAAGAATGCTGGGATTGAATTTTAGAAAGCCATCGATATGTCAATAACTGGATGCAAAAGTTGCCAATTTATGTCTCACATTTTTACAGATAAAACAGAAAATCTATACCTGCAGGGTCTGACATACGTGTGTGAACTGTTTTCATCAGAGAGTAGTACCGGTATATAGTGGTTGTACAAACATATATACCAAGTAACAATTCTATTTTATCCTTTACTATTACTAATTATGACTCAATACAAATAAAATTTCTAATTTTAACCCCTGGCACGACACAAGGGCTGAGCCCTTTTATGATATTATATACAATGTATCATTGGTCATCCATGGTCGATGACCATAAATGACTGTGATTTACTGTGGATGACTTGTGATATTGCCAGTCATTCATGGTTGATAACCATGAATGACTGGTGATATACAGTGAATGACTGGTGATATGCCAGTCAGTTATTCATAATCTGGGTTTCAAATAAACCTTATTTCTGCGCTGTGTACTATCATCCTGTTCACGCCCGATTCCCTGTAAACAGGTCCACAATCAGTATTGATAACCATGTACTTGGACTAAACCATGGTGGTGAAAGGGTTATGCTTTGTGGTTGGCAGAGCACCATTACCTCATTAGCATAAATTTAAGGTAGATACTGTAATATTAATAATTTTATTAGACTGATGGATAGTAAAAATAACCTGAATGATGCAGCTCTATCCTTGCATGTAGTTCAGGTGAGTATCTTTTGATGCACGACAGACTGTTTTTTAAGTTTTTTGTGATATTGTGTTCTATTTATTATAATGGTTAGTCCATTTGTTTTATTTGCAGTGTAAGTATTGTTTCTTTTTTAAGTTCTTTTTACTTTCATGAGCATGTTCTTGAAATGAAGGTCAATTATTTTTGCTTGCTTCCTGTTCTGCGAGCTGTGTTTTGTAGGTCGTTTTTTTCAATGTATTTCAAGGGGCTGACCATAGTTCAATAAAATACTTAGAGGTTATTACCCAATATCGCCTGTTCCTGTATCGTATCAGCATGAGTGCCATTTGTGCTGCATCAGACACGAGACGAAGTCGAGTGTCTGACGCAGCACAAATGACATGAATGCTGATACGACACAAGGAACAGGCAATATTGGGTAATAACCGATTTATCATATACCCATGCCCATAATTTTAGGGAATTTTTACTAATAGAACGAAAAACCTTTAATTTTGAGGCTTTACTTTATCACGCCTTGCGCATAAATATCAGAATGTGTATGTGAACAGGCTTCATTCATAAAGTATACGACGAAGATGTCAACATCACGCGCGACATCGCTGCAAGTCGTCCATATCTCAATGAAACCCAAGAAGAAAGACACAAAAATCGTCATACAGAAGGAACATTTTAAGGTGCAATATGCTATTACAACAGTACTGTAACCGATCAAAAACTGCTCAGCTTTAAATCTATCCTGATTTCGATCGTCGTACGGTACGGAGCTCGCGCGGAGAGGGGACGCCATTTTGTTAGTTTACCTTTAGAGTTGCCATGTCAACAGTCGTCGCGCGCTTGACATCGCTGTCACGCCACGCGCTCACTACCTGTTCAGTGGAGACTGTGCACACAGTGCCGGCGCCGTGGGAACGGCAGAATGTTTGCTAGAACTTGACCAAAAAAATACCATGGGAAAACATTTCAAGACTCAACGTGATATTTCCGTATTTTGCAACCAGAAATACCTTTGTTCCTCGAAGCCCTTCAAGTTTTTATGTCGGCGACATCGCTTCCCAGGTGGGGAGCGGCAGCCATTTTGTTGTTTACGTTGTTTACCAACAAACTGCTAATGTAGTTCGGGAAAGCTCTAAAACTGATGACGTTCATCGTGCATATCTCGACGTTTACCGTGAAATATCACGGCTGATATTTTACGCTGAACGTCACTAGGATGTAGCAATATGGGCATGGGTATATGATAATTCTCCAAACGACATGAAAATCATGATCTTCTTATTGATTTCCTAAATAAATGTATTCATTTATGCAAATGAGCACTGCTTGAGAATGCAAGTGAATTTCCATAGGCTAAAAATCATGCATTTACTAAAACAAAATTGCCAAAGATCACATTAATGAGACAGACTGAATCTTTTTATTATGGGCCAGTAGCTGTATATTTGATGATTTATTTCATACATTTTGTTTGACAATTGCAAATTATTGTTCTACTCCCTTAAGTATATTGAAATACCCAGTATTTACCTTGCCATCACAGCATCTACACATGTAAAACACACTGATATTGTATAGATCTGAATTCTAGTTTGGACCAGAATTCACTTAAGTCAACAATAACAATGCAGCCTACACATGTACAGGCTGAGTTGACAAGCTGAATACTGTGTATCTCAACATGCTTTGGGGAGTAGAACAAGAAATTGTTGAAATTAAAAACAAACACAGTTTAAAATCATCAAACATTACACCTACTGTCCCCTTAAAAAATGACATTATCAAACAGGTGTCAGTGCATTAGAAATAGAATCTAATTACCCTACAGTCCCTTGGGGCATATATCTAAAACAGACATTTAGTAATTATAGATTGAAACATATGTTGCCACATCCTGAACAAATCATATTAGGTTCAATTTAATCATGTAAATAAATTGGAGAATCATCTTTCACTTAATTATCCTCACTTGTCATATACGGACAGATATTTTATGGCTTATTGCAAATAAATATGATAATTTTAATAAATTTATCAACACATTCCCTTCCTAGTCTAAAATATACATAGTGTGTTCTTTAAACAGATGACTGTATTCATGCTAAACATAAGATCATTTATTCATTTTATTTGTTTATTTATATTTCATCTGGACTGCTAACTGTACAATATGTATAAGGAAAACACAATAAGGCATACATATCGGTATGCTAGCTGTGTATATGCAGGAGTGCTGTAGTGTATCAATCATGCTGGGGTCAGAGGTCATCACCACAGAACCGCTGCAAACCAACCTGTAGGTTTTATCCTTAGTTCACTAAGACATCGAGCCGAGCACGCTCGATACGCCACAGCACTGCTGCGTTTCACAGGTAGCAATATCTAGATGCCATAGCATTTGTCCTTATATCAAATTGATATTTGTTTTTCCTCTGCAGACTAAGTGATATCAAGTTGCAAAATTCCTGAATATATAAATTGGAAACCTCAATGATCTTTTTGTTTGGTAATTGTCTAGTCAGTGGTATTACTGGGACAAAATTGCTCTTTTCCAGCAGACATTTTGTAAAGAAAACATTACTTTCCTTCCGAGAGGGACATGTTTGTTCTCTCCCTGTAATATGTTGCCACATAAAGTATTTACTTAAAAATTGCAAACAGAAATGCACTAGGTATAGTTTGGTATAGTATTGACCAAATTGTAGACAATTTGGGAATTTCACGGCAAAAAGCTGTAACATTTGATGATTTATTCACTTTTTTGTAATGTATGTTGACTGCAAGTTCTTGCTCTAATCGCAAAAGCATTTTTATACAAGTCTATTTAGCTTGCCAACTCAGTGTCATGGGTGTAAAATGCACTGTTGTTGTTTAAAGGGACATAAACTGTAACTTGTGGCAAGTTTTTCAGTATTCTGCTTCTGTGTATCAACTACCCTGTCTGACCCTAATCTGTTTGTCATGCTGAAATTTCGAGTATTCTTTTTGTCAGCACAGCTTGAATGTGTGTAGTGATCTTTGTTTATTGTTTACAAATGAATTCTGGTCCGGACTTGAATACAATTTTCAACAATAAAAATGGAGATCATACTCATATAGGTTGTGTTGATATGCTAAATACTTGGCATTAAATTACAGATTAGGGATTCAATGCAGAAAGTGTAGGGAAACCACAAAACAAAATTTCTGAAAAAATAGCCAAAAGATACAGCTTATGGAGCTTTAAATACGAATTCTAGCAGAGCAGAATTCACTTGTCAGCAATAACAATGCAGTCAGACTTCTACACATGTACAGGCTGAGTTGACAAGCTGAATACTGTGTAAATGTATCTCAACATGTTAAATGGGGAGTAGAACAATAAACTTTAGTTGATATGAAAAACGTTACAAGTAGTGAAAACTCATCAAAAGTTACAGTTCCTGGTCCTTTGAAGACATACACAGAGTTGGCCAGTTGACAACAATAGCATTTCAATTTGACTTTGGGAGAAGAATGTGGAATTGTATTTTGTAGTCAGAAAGAAATTTAACCCTTTGAGTGCCAAAGTCAATTTTGTCATCCTTATCAAATATACTTAAGTCAATTTTTGTCAGATTTTTGCCAAAATTTTGATAAAAAAATGAGGCCAATGAAATGTTGTGTTCATTTTGTTCAAAATTATCAGAAAAATTACAGAAAATTTCTATAAAAATTGATAAAATGTTGCACTGAAATTTTGGTCGGAAAAAATACAGCACTCGAAGGGTTTTTTAATGGAGAAATCAAAAGTTACTGCTCTAAGGCAAAAAAAAAATTGTGCTGTTCCAATAACATGGTTTTCAAAAATACGGTATGGTAGCTCGGCAGGAATTTTTTTTTACAAAATATTTTAATTTTCAAATATGCATTTTTCAGGGGTGCAGGGCAGTCAAACACTGGCCACAACATTTCAAGAAAAATGTATCATATAAATTAAGGAAAAAATACATAAAAGACATCCTCGTTCAAGTGAAAATCAAATGCCAAGTAACAAACGTGTGATTTTACAAGTTTCGCTTTCTTTTTTTACTTCTTTGTTTGCGTATATAGCTCTAAAAAGTTTAGGGTTGGCAGGTAAAAAATAGGGTAGGTCAGGTTATCAGGAACAGCACAATTTTTTTTTGTGTTGCCTAATGATGTTGTATAGATTGAACTAAATCTTTGTCAGCTATATAAGAATCTGGTACTTACAACACTTGCTCTAGGGCAGAGCTGCCAGGAAATTAAACATACAAGTGATCATAAGGCCATACAAAAAATATTTGCTCTCAATAACCTGACCGACCCTAGAAAAACTAGCTGGTCCTAGATATTCTTTTGCATTTTGAAAAAAAATTTGAATAAATTCTCTGAATTTTGCCATATTTTATAGGTCGCTCGGCCAACAAAAAGGAAAATGCAAATCTTAAAAAACAAAATCGAATAAAATACTATATCTTATGTGAATACAAACTGTATCCACATAAGATTACATAGTAGTGTAATAAAGTTATTACTAATAAAATCTTCTCTGATCTACCTACTCTAATTTTCATTAGCATGTTACCAGAAAAACATGTCTTTTTGTCTGGCCAAATGGCCTGTAAGTATTCAGAATAAAAAAATGATTTATTATTATCCATTCTATATGGATACAAAATCACTCATTTTGCATCAACATTATCAATTTATACCTTTTTGTGAACAATCATAATGACAGCTGTCACGAATAAAAGGTTACAAGAGAGTACTTATATTTAACCTTGACACCCCCATCCCTGTAAACAAGTGTCTATCATTACCATTGATAATGCATTGACTGGTGTGAGAGCATAGGTCAAACCATTGCAGTGAAAGGGTAAACCTTTTGGC
>LD355830.1:0-10306 GCA_001465055.1 Ptychodera flava | reverse complement strand
ACAAACGCAAACAAGTGCCTTCTCAAACAACGATTTCAAACAAGGACTTGACCAAGCTATTACAAGTAACAATGTTAACTTGTTGATAAGATCTTGTGCAGAAGGTTTGTAAGCCTGGGGACCGTCACAGATATTCGGACTCTCAAACCTGTACAATTCTGATGTAGATGTACCCTTGTGGAGGTTCATTTTTAAAGCTCTTGGTGTAAGAAAACTTTTCACCGGCTTAGTTTTCCGAGTCGAAATTTTTTTTTTCTCCATGGAGTAAGCACAGGGATGGCGGCCATTTTGAATTTTATATAACGGTAAATCTTGGGTTATTTGTTTCTTTAGTACTAAAATTTGCACAGTGACCCCCGATTTTTATTCTTGATTTTGAAAGAGAATGATTGAAAAATTCGTTGAAGAAAGTTAGAGCAAAAGTTTAAGTCTTTCACTTTCGGGGCGAATACTACCTTAATGATTAGTCATGCATGAGACCTTTTGGGGGTGGTCAGATCGAGATGTGAGATCTCGATGCAAAGCAAAAATTGCTATAAACGCCAGGAAAAGTGTTGATATTGAAAAACAAAATCTCATCTGATGCGGAATGCGACAAACAATTGTCAAAGAATGCGGGGGGATTGTGCATGTTGGCATCCTGGTCACCTCTCAAATTCTGTTGGTCCGTCCCTCACTACAGAGTCCCCACTTCTTATTTGGGGTTTGTAGCGTGCGGCAGACCATTAGCCTAATCATGCACACTCTGTCATTTCCGTCTCACCTCATATTAAATTTCACAATTTTTATTCGTAGCAACGCACAAAGATATGCAGGTATACTTGAAAACGATGTCACATTAGGGACCAACCATTTGATATCGTGAGGGGGTGGTCGAAATGAAAAAAACACCACAAAAAACAAAACAAAACAAAAACTAAAAAATCTGCAAAGCAAGATTTGAGCAAAAGTGTAGCTTTGCTGCGTTGGCATAGAAAGATGTCCGATTACTAAAAAAGTGTGTAATTCTTTGAGGAAAATCCCCCCGTGCTTTCAACTCGTCGTCACGTAAGCGTCGGTATTGACCGTGGCCGTTCTCATGCTGTACTGTGTTGGATATCATCTCCGATTTCGATAATATTCTACCAGGTACTTCGTCTTTGCAACGCTAATAAGCTGTATTTCAACATTCGTTTGGATAGGAAAATGTGCTCTCCTTGACTCGTAGCACACAAAGAGCATACTAACAAAATTTCCAGCTATTATCCCCTTTGACAAAAACAACACAGTCTAGATGTACCTTTCCCATTTCACCTGTTGCAAGTAAGTGACAAGTATTTATGACGAGTTACTGGAAAATAGCTACCTATCACAATAATTTTAATTCAAGAACAAAAAATTCATTAAGTTAGATTCCACGCAGTCAGTTATGGATATTTGCAACAAATATGAAATTAACTTTGAACATCGGTTATTTTGTATACAATGCCTTTAGAATCAGAAAGGAATTAATCGTTACAACTTAATTGCTACAGTGTGTATGTATGATTTATATATTATTCTCTGATATTGCAGCAAAGACATTTACCTCACTGTGTCAATATTTTTGTAATCTAATCATCGGTGTACCCAATTTGTATATGAGCCACAGGCATTGGAAAGCAGATAATTATGCACAATTTTTTGTACACCATTCAATTAATCATATCACTTTTTGAAAGAACTCGCCCCGATAAAATTGTTTTCGCCTGTACCTTCTGTATTTTGATGGTACATCTGTTTTGCCTGCCTCCTAATATTGTTGCTACATCAATCAAGCCAGGAAACGGTTTCCGTCATCAAACAATAGACGAATATTGCAAATAGACTCATGATTCACGTTTTATTGCGGTGGTGGCTTCTGATATGAAATTGTATAAGGATGAGGGAGTCCGCGAAATTATGTGTATACACATCACTTCGTCGCGACACTGAGTGTTAGAATGCGTATATGTGCGCATGAGCTGATATAGTTTCGCAGTGTTTGAACTGTGATCTCCCATTCTTAATAGGCGAGCGGCAGACTCACCTATTTTTCACACTTAATGTACCCACCTTACATACGGCCACATCATACGTCATTTGAAAGCTTCTTATCTTTACTTCAAGAAAAGTGATGATGTGGAGCTGCCAAGTAGGGCCATACCCCTCTAATTTGCATAATTCACACGGGTATCCAATTTGCATAAATGCGACATAAAATTAGAAATTTCATTGTTAACTACTGTAAACATACTTTTAAACTATCGAGTGATATATCAAATGAAAGGTATTTGCATGAAGAATACAACTTTGATATCTAAAGACTTATGTAAATTGATTTCACTGAAATATTTCCATATCTATTGTGAAAAATTTATTTTCCCCTTTTGAATAACAATATTTTAAAAATTTTAACACTTGCAGCCACATCATACGGCCACATCATACACCATTTAAAAGCTTATTATCTCTACTTTATGAAAATGGACAATGTTGAGCTGTCGAGTAGGGCCATACCCCCTAATTTGCATAATTTACACGGGTATCCAATTTGCATAAATGCGATGTAAAATCAGAAATAAACTATTAACTACTCTAAACACACTTTTAAACTATCGAATGATGTATCAAATGAAAGGTATTTGCATGTAGAACACAACTTTGATATCCAAAGAGATATTTAAATTGATTTCACTGAAATATTTTCATGTTTATATTGAAAAAATATTTTCACCTTTTGAAAAACAATATTTTAAAAATTTTAATACATACAACCACATCATACAGCCACATCATACGTCATTTAAAAGCTGATTATCTGTACTTTAAGAAAATTGACAATGTTGAGCTGTCAAGTACGGCCGTAGTTCCTAATTTGCATAATTCACATAGGTACGCAAAATACAAAAATGTGATATAAAATTAGGAATTTATTAACTACTCTAAGCATACTTTAAACTATCAAGTGATATATCAAATGAAAGGTATTTGCATGTAGAATACAAAATAGATACCCAAAGAGATCTTAAAATGATTTTATTGAAAAGTTTTCATAATTATATCGAAAAATATATTTTCCCCTTTTAAATAACGATATTTGAATAATTTTAACACATAAACTACATCATACAGCCACATTTTAGGTCACTGGAAAGCCTATTACCTCTGCTTCACGAAAATTGACGATATTCAGCTGCAAAATAGAGTCGTGATTCTTTAATTTGCATAATGCACGCGGGTACCTAATTTGCATGAGTCCGATATAAAATTATAAAAACCCATTGTTAAGTACTCTTCACTTGCTTTTAAACTATCGAGTGATATATCAAATGAAAGGTATTGGCATGTAGAATAGAGCTATGAATTCAAAACACGTATCAAAAATATTCTTATTGAATATTTTTATTTACATCGCGAATATCTTGACTTATTTTTAATATTCATAAAATTGTGCAGTTAATACGAATAATACCCACATTATGCAAAATAAGAATAAAATATATATATATAATAAGAATAATTCAGCAACACACAAAACAAATATCGCTCTGACTGAGATTCAGAGACAATGTATTATTTTTATTGGAACCCAACTCGAGCTTAATAAATTCATATCAAACATAAAAAATGCATCCTACTCTGAAACTTTCGAAAGCTCTTCTCAAAAAATCACATTTTTAGACCTCATTATCTGTGAAGGTCGTCGATGTAACAAATTAACATTCTAGATTTAAGAACACACACACTAAACCAACAGATACCAGATTCCAGTTCATGCAATCAAACGGCAACATTCAAGGATTTTATAAAGGCAAAACATTATGATACATTAGAACAATTATGTCACAACAATACAATACAAAATACAAGATTTTTTCATGATAAAAGCAATGAAGTAAAAATAAAAAAAGAAAAGTAATTCTAGATCTTGTTTGATTATTACTAACTTTAGAACAATCGGATGACATTTAATTGTTATTCGATTTTCATTGAATTGCCTTCGAAACCTTGGAATCGCAAAAAGTAAATAGGAACCAAAATATTTTCAGGTCCCCTATATGCAGATAAAAATTTTCAAGTGCTCCTCTACTATCCCTCAAAATTTCGATTCTACCCCGAATTCCTCCGCCCCTCACCACCATTATTTGTGAACGCAGCCTAATCACATACATATGAAATAGAAATATAAGCGTTACACCTATGCCAAACAAAACCTACAACAGTTCGATCTCCGATTCACATGAGCGTCCACAAACACAACCAGACCGAAACGGTAGACATTCTAGCTTCCTTACTTGAACAAACTTAACTTCAGTGAAACAACCTGGTCAAGTAGTGCACACGTTTCACCAACCGAAAATGAATTTTAAGCGACTGATGAAGACAACTCTATTCTCGAAAGGTATCATCAAAGGATCGCAGTGTCACAGTAATCTTTCAACTCCAGAGCGGGTTCAGGGCAGGATACGTAGATTAGGGGTACGTCTCGCCATGGCAAATCAACACTTTATAAAAAACAGCCAAACATAACATACACAAAATTCAAGCAACTATAAGATATGAACGATGTGTGGAGTTTGCTTTCTCTTATTACATGTCACCAGTTGTGTCTGCTGTCAAATTAATCTTCCATGCACAAGGCAGCTATAACTGTGGCAACCCTTTTACTAATGACAAAACTGTTTAAGAAGAGGATGATGTAGAATTACTAGATGTACTGGAAATGCATGACACTGTATCGCTATGAATGACTTGGATCATGAATCATGCCATAACTTTGACTACAGCTTACTCTCACACATTGTTTCGGCTATATAGTTACTTTTCAACAACTACAATAGTGTCGTTCATGGGGATCTTTTCTTTATGTTTAGACTTAATAGTAATCGGCGATATTTTCCCAACACATCTTTACGAAAAAATGTCAGCGTTCAAATCATTATATATATATATATATATATATATATATATATATATATATATATATATATATATATATATATATATATATATATATATATGTGTGTGTGTGTGTGTGTGTGTGTGTGTTTTGAAACATACATTAAACAAACAAAATATTCATTTCCAGAACTCATTTCAGCTGTTTGTTCTCCGTGTTTTATGCACTTTTTGCACATCATAATGCATGTGGTTGCATTGATACTGCTGTTAAAATTTTTAAAATGCCGCTATTCAAAAGGGGAAAACTTTTTTCACTATAAATATGAAAATATTTCAGTAAAACCACTTGTATATCTCTTTGTATGTCAATTTTGTTTTTTACATGCAAATACTTATCATTTGATATATCACTCGATAGCTTAGAAGTATGTCTAGAATAGTTAATGAATTTTCTAATTTTATATTGCATTTATGCAAATTGCTTACCTATGTAAAATATGCAAATTTAAGGATACGGCCTTACTTTATAGTTCAACATTGTCAATTTTCTTCAAATTAGAGATAATAAGCTTTAAAATGACGTATGATGTGTCTGTATGATGTGGCTGTATGTGATGAAATATCTATAATATTGTTATCGAAAGGGGAAAATATTTTTTCCAATATGAATATGAAAATATTTCAGTGAAACGAATTTAAATATCCCTTTTGATATCCATTTCGTATTCTACATGCAAATACCTTTCATGTGATATATCACTCGATAGTTTAGAGTAGTGAACAATGAATTTCTAAATTTATATTGCATTTATGCAAATTGGATACCCTTGTCAAATCATGCAAATTAGGCGCTAGGGCCGTACTTGACAGTTCAACATTGTCAATTTTCTTTTAGTAGAGAAATTGAGCTTTCAAATGATGTATTATGTAGCTGTATGTTGTAGCTGTATTTGTTACAATTTTTAAAATATTGTCATTCAAGACAGGAAAATATTATTTTCAATATAAATATGAAAATATTTCAGTGAAATCAATTTGCATATGTCTTTAGATATCAAAGTTGTATTCTTCATGCAATTACCTTTCATTTGATATATCGCTCGATAGTTTAAAAGTATGTTTACAGTAGTTAAAAGTGAATTTTCTAATTTTATATCGCCCTTATGCAAATTGGGTACCCGTGTGAATTATGCAAATTAGGGGGGTATGGCCCTAATGCGCAGCTCCACATCGTCAATATTCTTAAAGTAGAGATAATAAGCTTTCAAATGACATAGGATGTGGCCGTATGTAAGGTGGGTACATTAAACTCCTAAAATAAGGCCCTTTTTGTGGATTCGCCGCTCGCCTATAAGGGTTTCCGAGGGCGCCGTCAAAACGTTCGCAGTTTGCTCCGAACGTTAACATCAGCAGGTCTATGGTTTTCTCGAACTGATCTTGTCTATAAAATCGTAACGTTTTTGTTTGTTTTTGTATTGGCAACTGGCAAGTTCTCGACAGAGATTATTGCGTTTAAATGTAATTTTATACTAGGCCCCTTTTTGTTTGCCGGCTTGCGGGCGGGTATGTTTTCCCACAACATGGTGAAAAACAAATGCAAAGTGTGAAGTAGGCTATTTCAAATTGAAATAGACATTTTCCTTCCTTGCTGAAGGAATACATTTGGGAATTCGTGCATGTATTTACGTAGTGTTTGATTTATTCGTGTTTTACCTAGCATGAGGGCAGCCCGGGGGTGGGGTGGGGGGGGGGTTACTCCCATAGAAAAGGTATGCTGGTATGCGCCGCCCAAATGGGTCACTTTTTAAAGGAAAAAAGGGATCCCTGAACATGGGTCGATTTTTCCGAAAAAATCTTTAAACATGGATCGATTTTTCATCGGAACAACCTCTCAACATTGGTCGATAAGTCCCTGCTTCAAGAAAACCTTCATATTTGATAAAATAAAGGTGAAAATTCCCAGACTTTGTTAATGAAATCCCTAACGATAGGTCATATTTTTTGAATATACATGCATGGGTAGATGTTTTCAACTCGGGCGGTACACCCCAATATGAAAGTATCAAGAGTAACCCTCCGGGGAGGGCAGATTTGAGGAAAATTCGACGGCAAACAAAACCGTTAGGACAACAATGTCACGCTAAACCGATATACCATCAGGAAAACAAATAACCATGGACTGAACCTGTGACATTTCAATCAAAGTGGCCCATGCCATGATTCAGTGAACCTGCGTTGTCACCCACCTGAACCCTCATTAATGCACGGTCCCTCCACAAGGAGGGATGGTGATTAATGATACCAGAGTTTATTCTTCTTTTCCTTGGCAGCGGAAAACAAAATGTCATCTGTAATATAACGCTGATGAGGCAAGGTCAACGGATTTCTTTGTTCAGATTCCTTGTGCTTCGAAAACCGAGTATATTCAACTTAAAAAAATCTCGGTACAACCTTTCACACTCTATTAAAGGGAGGGGGTCATCGGAACTGCGCGTGTGCGAGTTTTTTGTTTACATACCTGGATGCGTCAACACTTGGATGAAACGTTTAAATTTTACGATGTATAGATTATTATGACAAATACAATTTAAATTTTCATCAATCGCCGAATGTTTAAATTGGTGAACGCAGTTCCAATGACCCCCATCCCATTAACACGCACCATCCCCAGGGGAAAAACATGGGTCAAAGATCATTTGTATATCGAGCTACTAAAATCTGGAATTCCATTCCCCCAACTATCCGTGACTGTGAAGCCTTGTCGAGGTTTAAATCAAAACTGCATTGTTATCTTTTCATGAAATATTGTAATGAAGGCTCTGACTTAGACTAGCCTATTTTTCCTTTGTCTTCGACATCTTCTATTCGTCTATTCCATACGTTTTTGTTTATTCGATGATTTGTTTGTGTATTTTGCCTTCTTTTAATGAGGGCTCTGATGGAAATTACAATTACTTTACTGTAATCAGATTACCCTCTTTAAATAAAGTGTAATAATAATAATAATAATAAAATAAAGATCACGAGCTCAAAAAAAGAAGAGATTCAAAAACACGAACTTATCCACGTAGAGTAACCGTGACTAGAACACCACTACTACCAAAACAACAACAACAACAACAACAACAACAACAACAACGACAACCATAAGGGGAAAAACTTTTCTGTTTCATGGGGAACCTGGTTGCAGTTACGCTTCATTCCACACCTCGACAATGAAAGTTGTATGGAGAAGTGAGTTTCCGCAAATATAAAGTTTGACTCCCTACATACATTTGATAGATAGGTTAGGTGATAAGTGAGTATCATAGAAATACAGACACTTGGAGTGAGAAGTCGAGTTGAAATAAAGTAGGAAGTACGGAGGCCCTCTGCAGCTTTCGTACTATGATAATTTAGTCTGATAACCCTTTCATGTGCGCGTCTTTTCAACTTTTCCCCCGTTATCCCACAATGCACTGCAGCAGCTACTGTATATCAAACAACGAAAACATACTGATTTGTGTTGTAAACGGACTGTTATACAAAATCGACACAAATTTGCAATGCCAAATAATACCAAGTGTATAATCTAACCATCAGCGACGAAAATATAGGTCAGGGTGTAATCTGCCATAGAGTTCTATGAGTAACGTACCCTGCGTGTACCCTACGGATAAAAGTTTTATGCGTAACGTAAACGTTTTACAAAAAGTCAAATTTGATTCTCAACAAAGAATTACAACAAAGTAAACGTACAGAGATTGCTTTTAAATTGTCGCTCTGTTGGTTTGTTTTAGTCTTTCTTTTTTTATAGTTTTTTTAGTGTGTCATATGAGCTGGTTCTCGAAATAAAGTTTATTATTATTGTTATTTATACCTTATCGCGCACTGCATCATGGAACCGGTAAAAGAAGTATCATGGCAGCCATGAAACTAACAATATCCTCATTCACGATCAGGAATAAAAGCCACAATAGGAGTAATCACTGATGTGTGTTTTTACTTCTTTTAAAAAGTTATGGAATTTGCTCCAAAAATAAACTCGCTCTGACAGCCACTGTTGTGAAAATATGAATGTGATATTATTCTGGTAAGCCGATTTGATGTTGTATCGAGCTCTTATTTCACATTAAACACTCTTACACTCTATTGCTTAACAACACACTTTGGAAAGTGCAGTATAGCAAGAACCAAACTAAACATTGCATAAAACATTGTTGTCTATGTCTTTACCTGCAGCTGCTGGGGGAAACATAGCGCTTGTAATATATTTCATAAGAGACAGCGTATCATCTGAACTTAAAATGTTGCAAAACTTCTCTCTTTCATTGAAACAATCGAAGATAATACAACTTCATTTGAAGAAAAGATAACTTTTCTATCATTACTATATTTTGGACACTTTATTAAAAAGTGAAATCCGGATTTCACTGAAAACTTAATTGCAAAATCTGTTTTCATTGCATTGCAAGCTGAGGTCTTGGCATAGCGCCACTTACGGTCGTTCTGTCTGTATGCCCTCACTAAGGTTGACTAATCCAGGCTTGGACGCCAACAGGCTACTGTTTAAACTATTCAAGGTAAATATCCTGAATTAAATTCTTTGTTGAGAATCATATTTGACTTTTCGTTGCAGAAGACACTCGCAATACTTATTGCGGTGCAACAATTATCTGTTAATTGTAGTGAACGCCGCCGACGTTAAACTGTGTGTGGTTACTTTGTTTTTAAATCTGTCTCACTGCAAGAAAACAGAAATTGTGACACCTAAAACAACAGTGAGTATGTCGCCCTATGGGATAAATTTAGCACAGGCGTGATGTTTACTGGGTAGTTTGTATAAGTGTAGTTTATGCTACGTTCCTTCTCTTCCGTAGCGGTGATTAGGCTACGGAAGAGAACGTCGGAACGTAGCATAAACTACACTTTACAAACTACCCAGTAAACATCACGCCTGTGAAATTTAGGCCGTGGCTAAGGCCTTGGTCGGATATTTAAACATCATTGCAGTGTTTCATCTAGACAGGGGGATGGGGGAATTCCCCTAGGCTGTTGACATATATTGGCACCCCCTAGTAATTTGTCAAGGGGGACCAGCCGTAGCCCCTCCCCGATGAAATGGTGCCAGTCTGATACAAGTGGAACACATGAACTGGTGAAATCCCCTTGGATATTCTGCTAAAGGGGGAAAAATTTCGCCCTGTTGATGCCATCCTGGATGAAACACTGTCATTGCCAGAGGTGTAGGAACTACAGAGATGAGCGTTTTTTCCAAAGCTAGTAGCCCTACGAGTGTGGCAAGAGTGTCCCGCTCTGGCTACGCCGCCTCCCACCTGCGTAGCCAAAGCCGGACACTCTCGTACGAAAGCCGCTGAGGGCCATCGTACTTCCTACTTCAATATTTCAACGCGACTTCTCACTT
>LD355827.1:12886-23418 GCA_001465055.1 Ptychodera flava | reverse complement strand
CCATCTTTGTTTGCAGGTCTGCCAAGTGAACCAGGTTTCCGTGACTGAATACAATATTCAACAATCAGATATAGGTCATCCAATCCCACCGCTGTTGCCACCACTGTTAGAACAGTATAAGACATGGGACACACGATGTTCATGGGAACGAACGATAGTATATTTCAACTGATAGCCCAAACGCTGGCCAACACTCGACACTGCTCCAAAGTACAACTCACAATAACACATGCCACCTAACAGCGCCCTCCAGTGTCCAGGGCATCAAGTTCTATTTGTGTACGAGTCAAATGCTCAAAAGTCACTCTTATCAATAGGTTGCAGTGGCGCGCAGATCGAGTACGGGATCGATAGATCGAGCCAAAAATCGATCGATTTAGCAGACTACCTACCTAAAACGAGCGCCTGTGAATAGAGTGAGTTCACTTTGTGCGGAAATACAAGTTATAGCAAAACAACAAGCAATAGGCAAGGTCCAGTATGCGTGATGGGGATTGCTGGTGTGTATGTGCGTCCACATGTAACGATTCGAGCGTTTTGGCACAAATTGCCCCGTGACCTAAGCTTTGTTTCACACAATTCATTGTAAACAAGGCCTTCGTTTGGCAATTGGCGCTTGGCACATTGCTGCGATAATAGTCGTATTTAATATGTAGAATGTCTATATACGACTTGATTATTCAATAAAAGAATCACTGTACGTGATATTAGTGTAGGCCTATAGGCCTACATGTTGACTGGCATTATACACGAATGGCTATGGCTGCCTGGCCTCCAGCGGCTGTAGAGCTCTGCAGGGCTTGGGCCTGGCTTGGGTGCATTCAATGTTCGCGTCTAATGAGAGAAGAGCAATTGAAAGACTGCCAAGGGTTGTATGCACAGGCGCATACGATGCATGTAGCTTATTCAAAATGGCCGACGCTGGGTTGGTGTGCCCAGCCAATTTCAGGACGATTTCTCGCCAGTAGCATAGGGTAAGGTATGATTTCAGGCAAAAGAGGCCAGTCGATCGATTGTTTATGCAACCATCTGACCGTTGACCAGTTTTTATCACCGGAAACGCTCAGAGTTCGTGAATTTTGCTGATTTATGAAATCGGGCGGTGAAAAGCTTTCACACCTTCCCATCCTGTCTGTGCAGCGGTGGACAACAGGCCCAAGCCGGGCCCAAGCCCTGCAGAGCTCTACGGCCGCTCGGTTAAGCTAGCTCACATGTACAGCAATATCACGTACCGTTATTCTTTATTAAATAATCAAGTCATGTAGTACACATTGATGATTATGCAGTGCGTTCGCCGGGCCAGAGCCAGGCAGCCATAGCCATTCATGTATAATGCCAGTCAACATGTAGGCCTATAGGCCTACACTAATATCACGTACAGTGATTCTTTTATTGAATAATCAAGTCGTATATAGACATTCTACATATTAAATACGATTATTATCCCAGCAATGTGCCAAGCGCCTGTGGATGTACCGAATGGTTGGCGCAAAATTGCAGTGAAACACGTCGGCTGGGGTGCATTGAACCGACCAAGCTAACAGTAAGTTTTTCATTTCGATAAGAAAGATAGATGGCACTGAATATGAACCCTATACCCTGACCAACACGAACTGCAGCCTAGAGAGATACCTTGTAGTAAGAAGTACTCAGCAAGTTTGAACGACCGTGTATTTCATAAACTGAAGCAAGCGATAAGAGCGAAACAGGTTGATTTGAAAGGCCAAAGTAAAGGAAGAAAGGAGCTGAAGTCGGAAGAAATTTCGGCAGAAGAGGAAGAAACTATGTGGCAGGCCGGAGTACTGGGAATTAATAATCCACAGAGCGCGAATTTCACCATGTTCTTTTTATTCGGAAAACACTTTGGAATGAGAGGTAGAAACGAGCATCGGCAACTAAAGTTTGGTGACATCGTGACCGGCCGCGATACTGAAGGCACTGAATATCTAGAGTTTCACGAGAGATGTACAAAAACAAGAGATGGAACTACAACAACTGCACGAGAATTCGCCCCATGGCCAAAAATGTTTGCCACTCAAGGAAATCCTAAGCGAGATCCCGTAGCGCTATATCATGAGTACATGAAACATCGACGGGAAGAAAGTTTTGAATCCGAGTTTGACTTTTACCTCACGCCTCTCCAACCTCACATGATCACGTCTGACGTCTGGGTTCATGCAAGGCCACTGGGTAAGAACACTCTCGGAAATTTGATGGCAAATGCAACGCGTGAAGCTGGTATATCGGGTCGAAAAACAAACCATTCAGTGCGTAAAACTTGTGTCAAGCGTTTATCGTCTGCCGGTGTTGCTCCAAACAAAATTGCGAAGCTGACAGGTCATCAGAATGCGGCTAGCCTCCAGCATTATGACCACGGACTCGATCTCAGTGAGCAGAAACAAATGTCTCATATTCTTAGCGACAGCAGCAATAGAGGTAAGACATGTAAATCGGAACACTCGTTCAGCCAGAACCAGCACGGGAAAGTTTTGAGTCATCACCTGCACCGAAGCCGTCGCTCAAAACCGAAAACACGAAAGTTCAGCAAATGTTCGCCGGTGCCATATAACTGCACGCTGAATATCAACTTACCGTCGTCGACGCAAGAAAACTTGTCACCAATGTATAATTCCCAGTGTAATTTCAACAAACAACGGAAATACCGCCGCATTCGGGTCATTGATAGCTCGGATTCGAGCCAGGAACTAGAATAGAAGTCGACGGACTCTCCGACTTTATACTTCAAACTTTGAGAGTTTCTACTGAGTCTAGGTCTGTGGTCTACGCATTGCATCTCGCGACTTTTGTTACTTCTGACGTTTTCACGAACATTTAGCATCTCAGCTCCCGAACACTATTGACTTATTGATTTTATCGGTGGAGTGACAAGTACCGTCGCTCCGAAAACATTTCAAAAGTTGAACTACAAAACATGCATGATTCGTGCATTTGTTTCTGTGGTTTCCCGGCGCCCTTCAGTCTGGCAAACTTGTGTTGCGCACATTTTTCAAAACTTGATAGTACCCGTGCTTTCAATCATTCCGTCAATATTTCAATGAAATAAATATAGACATTCCCAGTCTCCATTTATTTGTTTTAAATCATGACATGTTGAATGTGCTTCCAGCGAAAATTCCCCCAGTTCGATGAAAAACTAGTTCCGGCCGGCTGGTTGTTTTTTGTGTTGGCTTCACTGGACCGGTTTCCATGGGTAACTATGGAAACCGGTCCGTACATCGTTCACAGGCCCGCTAACTTCCCGGATGTTCCTATTCAAATCAATGCACTGATTTGCACTCGTATCGAGGCATGTAATACATTTACACACACTCCACACTGGTGTACCCTACACAAACGTTTACACAAAATTTAGCAGCACATTCATGGTTCGATTTTGAAATTAAAAAAACGATGTATTTTCGAAGGCATTGAAAAGAAATTGCACCCCTACCGTCATACCCAACTTGGAAAACATCAACTTTCAATATCATAACATTTAAAAAAGTTGAAACAAGTGAAATCCCAGCGATCATAAAGAAAAGGGAATGTTTGTGGATCGACATCAACACCCGTTGCAGCGAGCTGTATGGCATCAGCTGATCGATACGATCAGTATACGTCGATAAGTAGCCCAGCGTACCGTGCTGTGTGTTCCCGGCGTTATACGGCCTCCTACCACAGATAACCCCGGACACGCACAGCACGGTACGCAGGGCTAATGTCGATAGTAGTACAACATTCAATTGCAAACAATATTAACAGAGTTCAATAATGTTATTCAAATGTTTAAATTTCATTAATAATTGCGACTATAAATTTTATTTTCAATGGCTTCTTGAGAAGAGCTATCGTATTTTGCCGAACGGGAAAAATCGACGTAAACTAGTGGTTGAAAGGTACAGTTGACAAACATACTGGAGGTTTGACGTCACAAAATTCACTGGTATTGACAAAGCTATGATATAATGATTTATAAATGAAAATTTAATTAATATGATGACTGCTTATAGCATATTTCAGCAATATAACTGAAAAATCCTGTCGGGATATTAAGATTAGGCGTCATATCGATGCCATATATTCTTGAAACCCCTCCGACTCGGGAGAAACTTATGAAAATTTATATTTTTTGAGATGTTTTCGATTGGAAAGTCGTCGTCGGTGTTGATATAGCGATGATCGATGAGAACGCTTAGTTTTGAAATCTGACGCGCTTTTGTGTAATTTTAATAACGATTATATTAGGAAAAGTGATCGAAAAACGACCTTTTTGTGATCTAAAATAGCTATCAATCAAATGCTTTAATCCATGATAAATACCTAATGCAGTTTAGACTGATTCTTTAAAGGCACAAGATTGTCTCATCAGAAAATTTACCCACCAGATTACAATTTCAATGGTAAACAAAAGGCTATCACACCATCATAATCCTCTTACAGACTAGCGCAAAGGCGATCCCAGGGATCGCGAATAGTGCCTTTAACGAGATCCAAACACATGTGAAGGAGTGTTCAGTTATTATAGTTGGGATTGGACCGGCAAAGTCTTCTTACGCTTTCTTCGAAATAACAAAACCCAGTGACTCTACAGTAACTCTATCTTATAACAGTTTTTTTAACATTTGTCGTTTGTATCAACTACAGTTTCTTGATCTACTCCCTACAGCATTTTGGAATACCTAGTATCGTCGTTAATACAACTTGTCACTGTGTCATATGCAAAATTTTTATTGTTGAAAATATAAATTGAAGTCTAGACTCGAAGTTGATTATCAACACCAACTTTACTAGATACAGATATAGTCATTCAACCAAGCAGAGAGTGTGGTCGACATATGATGGAGCGTATTACCATAATGATAGCTGGAAAATTCAGCTTCAATAATCAGGTGCAGCCAACGAACAGTGCACTTTTAAAGGGGTCCTTATTATGAAAAGATATATTGTGAATTACAAGTAATGTGAACTGACTAATTTTAAGTCAAGAGGGTAATTAATTAGCTGTTAATAATTTGCCCTCCCACTAAAAAATGTTCGACTTACCCTCCCGCACTCAAACTTCATTTTTACCCACTCCCCACTTATTTTTGCCTGTTTCCCCTCCCCACTGTGAATTTTTGAAGCTCCCCTGCCCTGTGGCGAAAAAACCCTCCGATATCCCCTGCCCTGGTAAAGCAGACTGATAACAGATAGCAGCGGGTCATTACGAACAGTACATAAAGTGAGATGTGGGGTCAATCGCAATAGGCTAAGTAGTCTAGATATCTTTATAAGTTATAAGTACATGCTCTGTGTCCCCATTCCCGGAAACACCAACTTCCCCTGTCCCCATTTTAAAAGTAACCCTTTCCTCGTTTTTCGCCAAGCCTTATCCCCAGGATAATCAACCGATACCTACCCTGCCCTGCCCTACAAAAAACCTAACATTTGCTCCCCTGCCACCTAAAAACATGTCCCCTGCCCTCAACAATTGCTCCTGGAACAGCTTTTTCGATGAATTGCTCCATTGGCTGCACCTGAATAACACCCCATTACCTAATACTGAGAGCAAACGAACTTCGATTACACTTCGCAACGAAAAGAGCATACAGGTGGCGCTTTTCGCAACTGATTAAAGGTATTCGGTTACCCTTTTTTAATAGCCAATCACAGTTTTTACGCGGGTGGCCGCCTTTTAAAAAGGGCGCGTCCACACGATCAGCTATGCCATACTTAGCAGCGTCGTCTGCATGTTCTTTGACATATCAAATATGGAGGACCGACAGCTACAGGTAACTGCCGCCGAGAAAAGCCAAGTGACTGGGGTCAGTCTATACGCGGCTGAAAATTGAAGGACATGCTTTCGAAACTTTTCACAAGGAGACTTTGAATAATGCCCTTTCGAAATCACGAATGAAAATCAGGGATCATCGTGAAACATTCAGCACTTATGTAGGGAATGAAATATTGACACTTGAAATTCAAAATGGCTGCCCTCCCAGGGATCACCCTGCGGAGAAAATGAGTTTTTTTCGACGTTTACAAAAATAAGTTGGCGAAAACTTTAAATCCTTCATGAAGTTCTAATTATAAATGATAGATAAAAACAGTATTGTAAAAGTTTGAGAGTCCGAGTATCTGTCCCGAGGTGCATTCAATTTTAACCACGGCAACACTGTCCTGTGCACAGAGCTGCTGAGGAAGACTTCGATTGGATCACGTTTTTGAAAATGCAAAGATTTGAAATGAGGCTTACCACATTATGATATTTATCACACTGTGTCTGTCGAGTCAGTATACGATTTTTGATTTGCCAGTCTGAGTGTAGCCGTCTTATTTGGACAAAGAAATGTCAACGATTTTCCAGCCACCCTTGGCTAATGATTGTCCCTCTTAAAATGTTTAGTTGATTTTTTTAACTGCAAACAGTATAAAACTCTAATAATAAGTCTGATTTCTCGAGTTGAACATACAGAAGCAAGTGGCATAGAAAGTACATAAAGGGTCGAAGAAAAAGTCTGAAATAGTCTGAGCTAGATGTGCATTTTACGTATATTTTGGAAACCTTCTTTGGGATGGTTACCGTGTACAGAAATACGCTTGTGTGACAAAATTTCGTCCAATGAAATTCAGCACTGAGCTTGCCTAGGAGTAACTGCCAAAGTGTCACTTTTCTTATTAGCTATTCGCCTGTTTCATTTTTTCTGGCTTATCTGCCGTAAAAACTATTTGACTCTAGTCTCGTCCTAACTCATCTTGAACACAAGAGCGCATGAGAAAATAAAACGTCACTCTTACAACCTACGAAACTTGTTGGCGAGTGGAAGCATCCAGTCCTTTCCTAAAGCTACCTCACTTTTCTGTTCCGACAATTTGTTTCTTAATCGAGTTAGAAGTATCGAGTACAGTTTTCACGCGGGAATAATAATTTGGGCGTAACAACAAAATGACGTTAATAATGCCTCTTGCGTAGCCTACCCTACTGATATTTTGTGATTTAATGGTTGTCGTTCACCGCTGATGTTGAAGGCTCAGTTGCGGTTTTGCTCCATGGACTAATGTAAGTGAGCTGTTTTGTCGCCATCTTTCACCCACTGACTGAGTTTTCACCGCTATTTTAAATCGATCGTTTGCCTCTGTGTGTTCGTGTTGGAGGGACTGTGGTTCAACGAGTTTCCTTGGAAGTGCATACTGTCCAGCTTGTTTTATATTTGTTATGATAAGGCCAAGAAAAATGAAATAAAAGTTTGTTTCTCGTCCTCGTGCGCGTCAATTCAGACCCGCGGCGTCAAACTTTTTTTCTGCTCATGAGGAAATAAAATGAAAAAAAACCCGCAAAAATACGCGACGATAGTGCATAAAACAGTGCTGTATAAAACAGAACCGTAAACAAAATAATTGACACTAACATTCCATTCAGAACTGTACATATATGTCACTAATATATATTACGCTGTCAAAACTGCATTGCTGAACTAAAAGTCAAACCACAGAACTGTTGCTGTACAAAATACTAAAGCAACACTGCTGTGCATTTATCTCTGAGAGCACTACTGTTGTTTTCATGATTTTTGCTCGTTCTTGTTGGTTGAAGGATAAAAAAATGAAAGTAAAAAACCTGCGTCACCGCATCATATTTGCAATATGTCTAGGATGAGAAACAAACTTTTTATTTTTCTTGGCCTAAGTATGTGAAACAAAAAGCGTGTTAATCAAAAGCACGACCAGAATCGCAGTTTTTTATCCCCGGTGCCTGATATATGATGTTCGTGAGCAAAAATTTGTCATCATTTTTAAAGGAGTGCCTCGATAACTGTTGCATCGCAACTCGAACAAGCTCACACATCAACCTTTGAAAACGCACACACGCACTTTTTTTCTATTACGAACAGTAAAAGATTCAAGTCTTACCATTACATTGGCCGATGAACAGCGATATTGCAATGTACAGGAGCAGGGGCGATTGTAATGGCATCTTACGGCACAAATGCATCCTTGGAGACACCTTTGAGAGGTTGAAGGGAACTGAAATGCAACAGCCAAGACTCTGCTTTTAATCCCTGTTTTTTGATTAAACATGTTTTGGGAAATTGTTTTTAAAGAATGTCTTAAAAGATCATAATAGACTGGCTTGACGGACATTCTCATTGTTGCCAATGCCTTAACGATAGGCCAAGACGTTCTGTAAGGTGAGATTTTACAAAATATTGCAACCTGTAGCGTTCTAAACTCAAGGACAAAGTCCACGCGGCGTTGTACAGAGCTCCTAATACAAGGCCTTGAAGGGTGGATAAGAGTATTAGCATGTATCCGTAAGTCATTAGACACTTACTGCTTCATTATATCTGCGCCAAACGTGACAAGTGACATACTTATTTCATCCACTGACGTCAGACAAGTAACAGGCTCATGATTGGTTTATCCATCGCATGCAAAATATTTTTCTTATGATATGAAAAGTTAAGAGAAATAAACTTAATCAATAAAAAGAAAATATCAATATTGTAATGTATAAATGGGAAAATTTAATTTTGATAATAACAAACTTCCTAACGCTAAACATTTTCGTCGACGAAAGATCGTGACGAAAATGTTTAGCGTTGAATGTCATTTAACAGTGGAAACAGTTGACCAAAGCCGTGTTTCATGTGGGGCGAATTATACTTGTGTATTTTCGACCTTGCCAAGTATGCTGCTACAGAAGTACCAAGCAGGCTGTACCATTATTTTTTAGGGGTGGCCGACTGTTTGCAGGGGCTGAATACGCGTGATAATGGAAGGATAGGACTGGCAGTAGTGCGCTTGTGACAGTAGTTGTTGTTTTAATCATGGAGTTACCAAGCTCCATGTTTTAATTATATGCCTCTTTTTTGAGGATTTGAAAAAAAATCATAGGATAGTTTGCTTCTTTTCAATTACTGCGAGAATACCACTATTGAACTAGTTCGTTGTTAAACTAAGAGCGTTCAGAAGACAGAACATATGACTTATTGAACTAGGCAAGTTGTCTAACGGCTATATTAGCCCCTCACACCTTTCGGCACCCCTAAAAATAATGGTACAGTCCACTAGGTACTCCCGTGGCAGCATACGTGACAAGATCATGTACTTTGATGAATTTAAAAGAAGCTCAGTTTAAGTATTTTCATGCCATATTCGACACATGTATAAGCTGCTGAAAAAAACCCGACCCAAAGATAGTGTAACAATACACTTTATTTCATTAATGTATCTGTCAACTGTACTTT
Organism: Ptychodera flava; assembly: GCA_001465055.1. Lineage (NCBI taxonomy): Eukaryota > Metazoa > Hemichordata > Enteropneusta > Ptychoderidae > Ptychodera > Ptychodera flava. Next base: position 14,191 of record LD355827.1, on the reverse strand, counting down.
TTAAACAATTCCTCACAAGTTCGCGAGCATGGATCTACTGAAGTCCGATCTTGAAAATGATATATTTTGAGATTTCCGAAAATGAAAGCTACGAGACATTTTATATTTAAATGCACAGTTTCATATATTTGCGGATTGCGCGACGTTTAGCAATATAAAATACGTAAATTCAACGTTGACTTTGGATCAACAATCGTCTGTCACGTGACCAGTGTAGGGTTGGTGACTGTACCAAACCATAGACCCTCGAGAAACTCGAGGGTCTATGACCAAACGTAGAGTGGCACTCAAACAGTCCCCTCTGAATTCCTAATGAGGTCATATTGTTTCATCAATTCACACCTCTGATATCTGTGCAACGTAAGCTTACTTTGTCTGCCAAGACCATTAGCCGCAATGTGTCGAGTTCATCATCATCATCATCATCATCATCACCAACGTTGGTTTGTATCTGACTCAAGTAAAAAAGGGCTACCTTACTACGTAAATTCGTAAAAGTGTAGAGTTTGGGTGAAGGCATAAAAGAAATCTAGCGCAAACATCAAAGAGCCTGGACTAAAAGAGACGTCATGTTTAGTTGCCATGGTGTCTGTTATTCAACAAAGGAAATAACTCCTTGAACGTAAGGATTTTGTCATGTATTTATATGGACGTACATGGTTTAAAAATCCTATGAATAGATGGCTAAGCCTAACTGCTAGAGTTCAATTCCAATCACCCCTTGTGTCGTTGATGTATGTATCACCCGAAGCACCTCTAGCCGTTACTTGAGGTGTGTTAATGGACCTCATGCGGTCTTGTTGTCCACCTGGATTACATCGTGTACTGTTACAATCGTAAAACCAGGCTCGTGAACTCGCCCTGGGTGTAATGGGATTCACTGAGCATGCGCCTAGGGCGCTGCCATTCAGAACAATGCATGTAATTCAAACGATGTTTTTCATAAACAGTGTATGACAAAGCGTGTTGTTGGATTTCACCTTGTATACTCTATCAACCATTAAACGTCCAATATGAAATGGCATGGCCCGTCCTAGAAAACCGCTCCTTGGTGTTAGACCATCCGGTCATTAACGGTTGAGAAGTTAGAGCTATGATAATGCTATTTTCCCCGCCTTCGAAATCTAACACATTTTTCTCGGAGTATGCAGAGTATGTATGTATGCATATATCTTCCCCGGAATTCCACACAAGCAGTCATGTAAATATTTTGCAGCGAGGCTGAAGTTGTCATCAACAATTTCGCTGCTGAGACCTTTCTACACTTTTGGCCAACCCTCCAAAGATCTATGGTCCCCGGAAATG